>CAUYRT010071592.1:0-33255 GCA_963574885.1 Lepilemur ruficaudatus
TAATCCTAGCACTCTGGGAGGCCGAGGCGGGCGTATCGCTCAAGGTCAGGAGTTCGAAACCAGCCTGAGCAAGAGTGAGACCTCCTCTCTACTATAAAATATAGCAAGAAATTAATTGGCCAACTAAAAAAAAAATATTAAAAAAAAAATTAGACGGGCATGGTGGTGCATGCCTGTAGTCCCAGCTACATGGGAGGCTGAGGCAGTAGGATTGCTTGAGCCCAGGAGTTTGAGGTTGCTGTGAGCTAGGCTGATGCCATGCCACTCACTCTAGCCTGGGCAAGAGAGTGAGACTCTGTCTCAAAAAAAAAAAAAAAAACAGACATCATAAAAGTAGACACAATTAGTTACAAGGGGAATTTGAACCATGGTTCACAAGGTGGAAAGTGTTTATTACAACACATTTTGTCAGCATTGTGCTTTATGCTGTAAGGAGCGGGCTTTGCCAACATTTATCCTTCTGGTTCTAAAAAAAGCACGGAGATAAAAGAAACTTGGCATATTCTGAGACAGCCATAATTTGGGGCTTCTTCAGTCTTGACAGTATATTCATTCAATTATTCTCTCCCACTCTTTCTGTGTAATCTGATGGAGATTTATTTGTTTTTAACCATTTCCTACTCTTTCATTTGTTCTCTGTTATATCTTCTGTTTCTTATTGTATTAGTCAGAAACTGATTAATCGTAATAAACAGAGATCTACCCAGACTAGTTCAGATAACATAGGGGTGAATGGAAAGGATATGGTGCATTTCACAGGACCCCATCAAAGGAAGTATTTCTGTGCCTGATGGAGATAGGAGTAGGAATTGGTTAGGACCAGAAATTGCTCTCTCAGTCTTCCTTTTCTTTGTCTCGTTCTCCTTTTGCTTCACTCTCCTTTCTGCAGAGCAGTCTCCTCTGTTTACTTGTGTCTCTCCTTTTCCCATGTAATTTCAGCTTGCCCTGGCACCACTTCGGCCTCAGCTCTATAGTTTCCTGATGCAGAATTACCACTGCCTCACCACTATCTCAAGAGAAAACCCAGCCAGTTCATCTGCCTGTTCGTTGCTCCCGGCCATACCCAGTCCAGTTAGCTACAGTAAAAAAGTATGTGTGGTGGAGGTGGAGAGAGGAGTCAAGTGGTTTATAGGGCTTCTCCTTCCCAAGTCAGGGGCAGGGCAGAAGAGTGCACTGGGAAAGGCAGGCAAAATTGAATGATACTCTACTGTGCTACCCCAGAGAGGCAAACCAATGTATAATCTAAGGTGTCAACTTAGATTTTTTTAACACACAGTTTTTCTTACAGTTAGACAACAAAGTGCCCCTAAATGGCCACATTCAGCAACCATTCCTGAACAAATTCCATTCTTGCTTGCTTGGCATTTGACATATGGAGTAGTGATCATTCAACCAGCATATAGTTCCTACCATTGTTTCTCATTTGCTATGACCTCTTGCAGGCCAAGGTATATGAAGAAAACCATGAATTTGATGTCAGTTTAGTTCCATCTCTTTACTAATTCAGTGACCATGAGTAAGTTCCAACTTCTTAGAGCCTCTCTTCCCTGATTCACAAAGTGGGGTTGACTTGTGCCTCACCAGCTTCCCTGGCTACTTATGAGGGCCACCTGATAAATGTGTGTTGGACAAATGACTTTGTGAATAGTGAAGCATGTGCAAATGAGTTCAGTTATTGATAGATTATATTAGAGATGGGAACACAGATTGATTTTTGGCTTTTTTGGCTGACATTTAGCATGAGGTACTAAGAAATAGTTACTATTTTATCTGTTTACCTGAGTCAAGATACAGTTTTAGACAAGATTAATAAGCACACCAAGTTTCCAGTTCTCCAGCTCTAACTCTCAGGCTGTCATTAAGGAATTGGAGTTCCATTAATGAAAGGTGTAATGGAAGTTAATAGATGTACACTCCTACATCAATGTGTGTATCATCATTGCCCCCATGTGTGATAAAGGACCTTTCATTTTTTCTGTTTTTGAGCTGGAATTATTTCAATCATTATAATGGTATTAAATAGGCTTTTATCTGGGAGGTTTTTTTAGATAGATGATGATGATGAGAGAAAAACATAGATCACAAATGTGATTTGAGGATCATCTTTACTTAGATGTGGATAAGAACAAAGGAAAAAATCAGACTTGTCTACATACAAGATCACCTTCTGTATCCCTCCTCTGTTAGTCACAGGTTGGGTATGCAGTAGATAATCCTCTGTGCTACTGCTCTATTCCAGGATGCAGAATTAAGGAAAGAAGGTTGGAGATGCTGCCAGCTTTTTTTTTTTTTTTCCCAGTCTTTTTTGTGGTTGTATTATGTCTCTGTGCTGTGGTGGGAATAATGAGGAAACATTACGCTCATAATGTGCTTTCTCTGTGGGAAAGAAGGTCATCCACATATATATATACACACACATATATATGAAGATTTACCACCATAGATGTATTATTTGAAGAGAGGCAACTTGATGTCGTGGAAGGACCATGGGCTTTGAAGTTACACAGACGTAGATTCAGAAATCAAATCCCGCATTAACTATTTTCTAATGGATTTGACCTTGGGAAGTTACATAGCCTCTGAGAACTTTGGCATTCCCACCTATACAATGCAGATAATGGTGCAGATATGTGATCTCCTGGGACAGGGTCTCTAGCACAGAGGCTTATTGAATGGTGGATGTAGTGATGATTATGCAGGCTCCTGATGGTTCCTGGCCCTGAGAAGTTGTTCATCCAAGGGGAGGCTGACTGCTAAATGGCAGCTGCAGTGAAAATTTTAATCAGAAAGTAGGGAGCTTCACTCTAAAACCATAGTCCGTAAGGCTGCTCATAGCCCTCTGCTGCAGTAATTCACTGAATCTCATTCAGGGAGCTTTGGGGAAAGAGAATACTGCCCAGGGCTTAGCAGACAAAAGGCAAAACAGAAACTTAGGTAGGGAATGGAGATTGAAAACTCAGTGATTTGATTGTAGATGGCCCAAAGAGAGTGTCTAACATGGATTCGAACTTTTGAGTGTAGACTATAGAACAGAGTTTAAAGCAGTCTTATTATTTAATCCCTGCTATTTGGCAGGCACCATGCAAAGTAGCTTGCATACTTAATTGAATATACTCCTCATGGCAGCCCTGTAAGGTAGGTGGGATTATTCCCATTTTGCAAATGAGTAGGGTAAGCATTCAACCCAGTTTTGTCTGGTTCCAAATCCCACATTTTTCCCCACTATGCCTGCCTCACTGCCACCAGATTTTAGAGCCCATTGCTTAGTCTAATAATTTCTAATTGGGGTCTTCAGATCCCAAGGAGATTTTCTGATGATAGAAATAAATTCTTTGCACCATTTTCATTATTTCAGAAATTTTAATGGGAAATCTTACATTTAGTTGTAACAGGTTTACACTTGGTAACAAAAATGCCAAGTTTCTTTGCTTAGGGTGGAGTTAATGTTAACTGTTTTTCTCCCATGGTGACCTAATTTGTCAGTTATTGATGTGTTTAATTCATGTAAGAAAACTAAATAGTCAAAAATGCTGTTTGTTAGACAAAGACTTTCAAATTCTGAAGCCATAGAGGGTAAATGGAGTTCCTTGATGATAAAAAGATGATGAAATATAGTTGAAGCTGAAGACTACAAACTGATGGGTTGTCAGCCAAATCTGGCCTAAGGATATGTTTTGTTTGGCTTATAAAGTGGTTTTTCAGTTTATGAATTACTGACTGGCATGTAAAAATTAGAAAATTTCACATCAAAAAATAGATTTTTCAGCTTCCTTTGAACATTCAAAAGTTCTGGTAATAGTGGATCCGCATTGCTCCATGATACGGAGCTGAGTTGTTACTTAGGTGGGGGTTGTGCTAGTTTACCACAGCCTCCACCTGTCCAGGTTCATACATTTATGATACGTATCATGTCCTCTAAGCATTTGAGTCTGTGATGCCTGCACTAGTTCAGATTCCTTGTGTTGTTGCTTGGTTATAGAGTAAAACCCACTTCCTAGCTGTGATCACTCACACCTTTTGTACCCTGTACAGTTTTGTGTCTTCATCTTTTTCTTAGGTTGTTATTTTGGGTCTTTAATATAAACTTGTCTATTTGCTTCTGCTGTGTCTTTGAGAATAGGAGCCATATTCTCATCATTTCAGCAAACACTTTTAGCATTGTTTTGATAGCTAGGAATGTAAAGAAGAATCATACAGAGCTGTCACCCTGAAGAAGGTCATAGTATAGCCTTGTCTCTTTCTAATTTATGAAAGCATCTAGCACCCTGTTAGGTACCACATGCATGTCAGGACCTGTTTGCTGGAGTGTAGTGATTAGCAGAATGGGATTTGGTATTAGAAAGAGGTAGAGTACTGACCCCTACTATTTACTGACTACTTAGGCAATTTATGTAAACTCTTCAGCTTCAGTTTTATTGTCTGTAAAATGGGAATAATTACAGTACTTATGGGATGAAGTGAGGATTGAATGACCTCATGGTCATAATGGGTTAGGTTACAATGTGTAACATTAAATAACTGCCCAGTATGTGGTAACTTATATTACTAGGGCTAGACATACAGTTGGCGCTCAGTGGATGCTTACTGAATGAACAAATGAATAGATAGAATGAATTGAGTGTAAAGAATTAAATGTGTTCAAACAGACAACTAACTGTAATGGCTGATGTCACCAAAAGTGTCTCCAGCAGGCCAGGGGACTGCAGATTTTGATGGTTTTGAATGCCCTGGTTTTGATGAGACCATAGGAAGCACATGTTGTGGCAGAATCACTGCCTAAAGTTCTTTAAAATAGATTTATAAGCTTACCTATGTGGGATAACATCAGCCCCAGTTTAATATAAGTTGACATAAAGTTGAGAAGAGGAATAAATCTCTAATATTCTTGCAAGGTAGACCTGTGCTCAGTGTTTTGAGAATGTACTCAGGACTTCAAAATTGGCCTGTGGGCTAGACTCCCTGATACAGCAGCTTGAGGTTATCTCTCTGAAGAATCATAGTAGTTGCTAAGGTGACCACTAGAATGGGAATAGCATCAGACCACTTTCCTGGGCTTCCTGGATTCCTTCCTCTTTCTGCAGCCTTAAAGGCAGACAGAGGGTAACTAACTTATTTACTATGTGCCTATCTCATTTAATTGTTAAACTGGTCCTCTGAAACAATTTACTGTAGCAATGACGAAACTGAAGCTCAGAACAATAAAGGGATATGTTCCAGTTCTCATATGTGTTGTAAGTGGCAAGGCCAAGACTTTGGCTCTTTCCACAACTCCACATAGCCTCTCAAAGCCAGCCTCACCACCCCTACAGTAGTGCCCATCAACACCATCCCCTGCACCCAAAAGTAAACTTAATACCAGCAAAATGGATTTACTGAGTGAATACACACTCTCACCTTTTTATTCATTTTCAGCACGTATCAGAGGACTTCAAAAAATTCATGGAATTAAAAGACAAAAATTAAAAATATAAACTTTATTTCTCAACATAGCTCCATCAAATTCAAGACACTCTGTCAGTGATGATACTAGCCATTTAATGCATCCCTAAAAAACTGAGGATCCAGGGGATTTAACCATGTCAGTGTAGTCTTTTTTTATATTATTAACTGATTAAAAATGGGTGCCCTTTAAAGATTTTATAGGATTAGGAAACAAAAAGAAGTCAGGTATCCAATTAGGACTGTAAGGTGGATTCCTAATGATTCCCATCAAAACGCTTGCAAAATTGCCCTTGTTTGATGAGAGGAATGAGCAGGAGAATTGTCGCGGTGGAGAAGGACTCTCTGGTGAAATTTTCTTGGGCATTTTTTTGCTAAAGCTTTGTCTAACTTTTTCAAAACACTCTTATAGTAAGCAGATGTTATTGTTCTTTGGCCCTCCAGAAAGTCAACAAGCAAATGCCTTGAGCATACCAAAAAATTGTTGCCATGGTCTTTATTCTTGCCCAGTCTATTTTTGCCATAACTGGACCATTTCTACCTCTTGGTAGCAATTGCCTTGTTTGTGCTTTGTCTTCAGGATCATACTGATAAAGCCATGTTTCATTTCTTGTTACAGTTCTTCTAAGAAATGCTTCAGGATCTTGATCCACTTATTTAAAATTTCCATTGAAATCTCTGATCTTGTTTGCAACCGACCTGGGCGCACCAGTTTTGGCACCCACCTAATGGAAAGTTTGGTCACCTTTTTCAGTCAGAATTGTGTAAGCTGAACCAATTGAGATGTCTGTGGTGTCATCTATTGCTTCTGCTGTTAATGATCAGTCCTCTTCAATTAGGGCATAGATAAGATTGTGGATGGTCTGTGCCGCAGGCTTTATCTTCAACATTGTTTTGTCTTAAAATGAGTTGTCCATTTGTAAACTGCTGGTTTCTTTGGGGTATTGTCCCCAAAAACTTTTCAAAAAGCATCACCATTCTTCCACCTGAGCTTCACATAAATTTGATGTTTGTTCTTGCTTCAATTTTAGCAGAATTCATGTTGCGTTGATAGGGACTCTTTTCAAACTGTCTTATCTTTCTTACTTAGTGCCTCAAACTAGATCCTGTTGAGATATACTATAACAAGTTAGTTGGAGTTTGTTTTAATGCAAAAAGAAGTTGCAATCCATGCGTAATTTTTTCGTGATACACATTTTCCATGAACTTCTTGAAGACCCCCTCATGTTTATGAAGCACCTACATTATGCCAGGCATAGCTCTTGGTGCTGAGGATACAGGGTGAACAAGTCAGAGAAGATCCTTTCTCTGGTAGAATTTAATTCTAGTGGGAAATGATAGACAAAAATCTCATAAGCCACTAAATGAACAAAATAATTTTGGATAACAGAGTTAGACAGGAAATAACACAGGATGATCTGGTAGAAAAGGCTGGGGAGAAGAAGCTACTTACAGGTAAGGTATGGAAGGTTTTCAAAGAAGGACTAAGGAGGTCACTTTTGACCTGAAACCTGACTGAACAAAGGAGATAGCCAAGCAAAAATGGACACGAGTGTTACAGGCAAAGGGACAGGGAGTTCAGACCCACATCAGACTGCTTTACCGTTTAGCCTTTTTTCTCTTTTTATGTAATGTGCTTTACAGTGGAGCATGTTTCTTATTTATAATCTGAATGATGGTATTATATTATTTGGCATTATTCTTTCCCTGGGTATTTTGGCAGTGGGGCTAGTAATCTTCAGGAAGGCCGTGATCTATCTATACAAGTCCCAGAGACAAGCTGGCTTAATAGGAGGAAGACATGAGATTTTATATCTGTTTCCTAGCAGAGAACCACATACCTTATTAGACTCAGCCTGAGGAGTTGCTCACTGCATTCAGGGATGGTCAGGACCCAGATATGCCAGAGTTGGCGGGAAGCCTCCAGAGCCCCAGCCACACAGATGGAACTCAGACACCTCTGAAGGGAGCGACTGGATGATGTGAACATTTGTTTTGGTGCCAAACAAAGATGGAAATTAAACTGTTTTGTGTAGATAAGTATAGACTAAATAAATGGTGTAAAATAAATTTGGGAGTAGGGGAATGTCATGAACTCAGACAAGGATCAAGTGGAATAACTTTTAAAATGATAACAATCACTGCCTAGACATGCTTTTCCATCCCAGAGTTCCTGAAAGTCGTAACGGGAATTAGAAAGCTGCTTGCAGTGTTGCAGACTCCATGCTAAGCACTTTCCATACATCCTCACATTTCTTCCTCAGGCAATCATGTGAGGTAGGCTTTCCTCATTTTGAAGATGTATCCAGGTAATAGATCTGAGGTGGAAGGAGATATTGACAAAACTTGCCAGGATCACAAAGCTAGCGTATAGCAGAGTCAGGATTCAAACTTCAGTTCTCTAGAATGTCAGCCTGATGTTCTTTTTGCCTCTTTTACCTTTAAACTTTCAAAACTTTCTGCCTATGGATCCAGCAAATGTGCTATCTCACTGAAATTGCCCAAAGCCCTTAAAGCTACCCCATGCCCCTGTTATTTCTATTTATTTATGTGACCCACTCCTGTTTCTTCATTATTGCTTTTTATGGACACAGAATCTAGCAACACATTATTTCAAATGTCCTGCCATTATGAATGTATTTCCTTTCATTGTAATAGCACCAACCATAATGAATACATTTTGTATCTGTGCAGATGTCACTGGTGTTTTCAATGCTCCATTCTAATTTATGTTGGAAAATGAATACTTAAAGTATTGCCCAGGCTCCCATTACTCCAGAGGAAATGAGGGATGCCCTGTGTGTGCGCATATGTTTTTGCATTCATGCAGCAGATAGAATGTTTTGGTCAGAATGAATTGTGGGCCTGAAATGAATGTCCCTCTACCCTCTCCCAGAAGGGCACATTGGAGGTAATTTGCTGTGCATATCAGCAAACCTTGTGCAGGCAGGTTTCTTTGTGAATGAGTGCTTGGATCTACTTAATGGGCACAAATCGTAGTCAAATGTCATTATGAGGAAAAGAGGAAAAGTGCTGATTGAGGGATCCAGGTTTTGGAGTACCCCAAGGTCTTCTTGCTGTCATGTGCATAGCTAGCAAAGGTTGCTGACATGCTGATTGCCAACAGTCACCCCATCTGTCAGCTACACACTGACATAGCCTTCAATGTAGAGAGTGAATAGTGAGACAGAAACCCACTGGGAAGCAGAATGTGCTTGGCTTAGGATTAGTTATGTGAACTGATCTTTATGGTGAGAGTCAGTCCAGGAGTAGAGGACGGTGATAGTCAAAGACTCTGTAAATCTGGATTGTGGTAGGACATAGCTCCTTTGTATCAAAGAGCTGGGGTACTCAGCTATCCACAAAATGACCCCATTACGTTTGAAACAATATGTGGGCCATAATGCTCTAGACATCAACTTGTCTGTGGGGATTCTTAGAGTGATATCTGTGCCAAACATTTTTTCTAAGGCTTGGGGTCTTAGCAGTTAAAAAGTACCTGGAAGATAACTTGTAAGACCCAATATTATGAATCCTCATTCAAGGGTTCTGGGAATTAAAAAAGTGGAGTAGTGGTTTATAGAATATAAGAGTATCCCAAGTTTCTGGAAAATACTACATTTTTATACCATATATATTTCAGGTATAGGTAGACAGTACCTATTCCATACCTATTTAAATCTTTTTTTCCTATTTATTTTTTATTTGTAGTGTTCATAGGGTACAAGTACAGTTTTGTTACATTGACATATTGAATTGCAGCGGAGTCAGGGCCTTTAGTGCACGTATCACTGAAGCAATACACATTGTACCCTCCAAGCAACCTCCCATCATCCACCCCCCTCTCACCCCCATTTAAATCTTTAAAATATGCAGGAGGTGCCCCTTAATAGAAATTGGCTGCTCAGTTTAGGATTACTGGCTCTGTAATTGCAAGGCAAATCAAAGAGTAATGGTTGCAAATTGAATTTAGAATGTGAGGGGTGTGTGTGTATGTATGTGTATATGTGTATACACATACAATTTTTCTAAAATTTGGCTTGGGAGAAAGCAAAATTTCTCTGTCTTTAAGTGATCTTAATCCCATCAGATTTTTATTGCTGAAAATCTACTATCAAAAAACTAGGTTTTAGAATTTCATTATCTCTCATTTTCTGTTTCACAGGGAGTATCTTCCCCTCTTTGAGTCTCTCTAGCCTTAATTTTTACACCGTGTATCACCTGACTCTTAAGTCAATACCTGAAAGACAGACTTGCAAGAACTAGTTTTTCCAAATCCATCAAGAAATGTAAGCCTAGATAAGACTGGTGCAGTAACCTTAAAGAAATTATTGTTCTTTGCTTCCTTTGTGCCAAAAAGCTACTATACTGAAAAGTTTACTGTTTTACAGGAAATTCTGTAGAACCAAATATACTATATTTTCTAGCCTTGAATTGAATCTCTGAGTCCTGCATTCTCCATTTTTGCAAGTTCAAATAGCAATAATGCCTGCTGGGTCCCCTAAAAGAAAACAGCAAAAAGCAAAAACCTTTAGAGTTCTGCATGTCTGAGCAATCTGCCCCACTGTTCACCATTTCCTCAAGGACAGTGACTCGGAGCACATTTTATTTTTGCCCTGGGGTGGGGTTAGTCTTGCTCCAACCTAGAAAGCCTTTCTGCAAGGGATGCAGAAATGGAAATGCAGATTGAAACTGTCTACTGCAGCACTGGCTTCATGTTTCTGTGGACAGAACGCAGGAGAAAGATGCAGTTTACCATCAGAGAAGCTTTGAGTTAGAGTTGCAGAAGACCAAAAGCTGACTCCACACCCCTATTGGAGTTACACCTCATCCTTTATGGTGAGGAGCAGGGGCCAAAACAGTATCAGCCTGATTCTCCTTCAGTTTGCTGCTGTCTGCTCACTTAAGCTGGCAGGCAAGCCTAGGAACCAGCCTGAACTGTCCTCCTGTGGACCTGCCTATCTTAAGAGAGTTCCTCTAGCAAATGTGCCTTCAGGGGACTATATAACTGAAGCAAAGCCATTTGCATTAATTCATCCTACACATGTCTTTTGCCTCCTGAAATGTTCAAGGTTCCCAGCCATATGTGTATATTGTGTAGTGTAAATTTCTAGTCTCTAAAGAGCTGTGCTTATAGTCTGCTCTAAGATGATTGAACCACATGGGAGAGGACCAGCCCCAGAGAGAATATGGTACTCCCTTTTCTGAACCCCTGTGGGCTGTGCTTCCGTTGCTATTTTTTTGTTGTAGTTGTTCTTAGCCATGAAACAAACTCAAGATTTAGAAATTGTTTTCAACAATAAATAGCACCTTCTGCATGAGAACATGTTGGTGCCAAACCTGTGTATTTTCTGAAACTGTTAATCTGAAATAACAGAAATTATAATAACTATTGCTTATAAAATATTTACCTTGTGCTAGATATAATATTAAGGACTTTTATAATAAGGGCTTCTATTTAGTATTCACATCTACTCTATAACATAGGTTTTATTGGATCTATTTTACAGATGAGGATACTAAAACTCATAAAAGTCACCTTCCCAAGGTTGCATTATCTACTTAACTCATTTCCTAGTCCATCCCTTTTAGATGGTTATTGAAAACTAGAAGATTAAAGAAAAATTCCATCAAAGAGACTTCACTAGCCCACTTTATTTAGATAGGTTGTCTCTTCCTTTAGTCAGGTGGACAGGAAAAGCCACCATGCTCTGCACACCACTCACACTAATACCTAATTAACTGAGTAGTGACGTCTACTGAGAATGTAGATTAGAGTAATATAGACACTTGGCAAGGAGTTATAGTCTCACTCAACTTTCCTTTTAGTGGGAAGAACATAGGTTTTAGAGTTGATCAATCCTGGGATCCAAATGTGGTCTAGTCACTGACCTCTCTGAACCTCAGTTTCCATGTCTATAAAACAGAATCCTAATGCCTTCTTCACAGAGATGCAGGCCTAGTTGGACAAGAGATTGTATGTGAGTACCTATTATCATGCAGGCTTATTGAATAAATTTTTTAAAATATAGTTGCTTAAAATGTCATTTTACCCTGTTTGTGTTAGCAAGAGGTTTCCCAGGCACCCTGAAGTGTTTTGGCTCCAGCGGGAGAGTGGCTGGAAGATGCTGTATTCTTCAGTTTCCCAAAGGCAGGTCCATTCTTTAGAACTAACTTTGCTTTTTATGTCTTGTTTTTCCCCTCAAGGTAGGAGGTGGGCTGATGCTTTCCCTTTTGCCCTCCCCATCCCATAGGTCTCTGGAAGTATTCTCTCACCTCCCTTTTGTGATTTCCTTAAGTGCTTTTAATGGCTGCTTGACACTAGAAAGATATTCCCAGCAGGCACTCAATTTGTAATCGCTGCTTGTTGCTTGATGTGAACTTGCTGCTGACCTCTGGGAAAGTGGTGTGGGCGGGCATGGGGACTGGAGGAGGGAGCAAGGCTGTACTCCAGCAAAGCGAAATGATGGGTCCCTGAGCAGCTGGCTGGCAGCTGGAGGAGTGGCACTGAAAATTGTTCTCACACATTCTGCCACTTCAGGTCCACCAGCGTGTCTGGAAGTATAATCGGTAGAGGATTACAGAATGGGTAAACTCCCATATTCTTAAACAACACCAGCCAAAGCACAAAACAAAATAAAACCAAAACTGATAAACAGCAGCTAGCAGTACATTTTTGCAGTGTCTCTGTGTTACCGTGAGGAGCACTCTGCATGCAGCTAGAGCCGACCAGTCATTCTGTGGCCTGCCACCTGGGGGCCTAGACTGTGCCTTTTTTTTTTTTTTTTTTTTTTTTTACCTTCTAATTATGACTGTCTTCACCAAGGGGACGGAGATTAAGGAAATGGAGGAAAAATGAAAATCTTTTGAATCTTTATTCCACATATCTTCTTAGACACATGGCTACTAGTCAGGGCTGTAAGTGATGAATCAGGTATTTGCCCTCAGCAGCAGTTCACTGTCTGGAGGAGTAAAGGACGAGTAGCCATACCGGGTTAATATCACCACAAGAGACACCTGTGGTAGTGGGTCATCAATGGCAGGGAAGTGGATTTCACATTAAGTGCTATGTGCCCAATCTGTGTGACACTTTTGAACCTTTTGGGCTTATTCCCAAACCACACAGCCAGGACTTTTTTATAAAGAGGCTTCCAGTGTCTGTCACTGTTCACAGCTTTCATACTAAGTTCTTCAGTCCTGCTTACGTTGCACTCCACTTCCTAGCCTTTGTAACGAATTGTCTGTTTATGGACATGGCTCACGTCTCAGGGCTGTCACTCTCCCCTTCTCTGTCAGCTCTGTTGCCAGTCTTGCCTGTATTGCAGTTGTTTATGCTTATTCCCTTGGTTAGGGTGCCTCTAGCATACCTGGTCTCACCAGCCCTTGGCATCCTACATTTCTGCTCCTCCATGCGTAGTATAACCCCTAAGTTCCCCTTGAACCTGCAAGCAGGACCCAGATTCTCTGAGCCTGAGGGTGGGTGATGAGTAGTCTGTGTAGGCTGGAGTAGTCAGCACAGTCTCCATGGAAGATGTAGACTTGAAGGCTGGTTATGATTTGGATAAGGAAAGAGAAAGGATATGGATATTCCACACTGGAGCAAGAGAGATCCTTGTTATAACTTGTTAACAGTTGTTCAAACCATCATTGTGAAGGAGGATTATAGAACTGGAGCTGCCACAGAGGTTTAAGGATTATCTGTGGATTTCAGTGCTGTTACTGTTCTTTACCAAAGGGGAGGGGAGGGAGGAGTTGGAATGAAAGAAAGAAAATAAAGCCTTTGGTACGTAGTTATGTCAGATTCATGGGGTCCTTCTACTCTCCTTCTCCAGACAATTTTTACATTCCTGTGCTGGGCCTAATTTGAGATACTGGTTATTTGACCCCTAGCAAGAGTGCCTTTTGCAGCCACATGGTGACCATTCAGGCCAATTAAAATGAGTAAGAGCTAAGTGGGTGATCATCTTGCCTTTCACATAGACCAGTGGTTCCAAGTCTTGGTTGCTAAAGTCCTACAGTTAGTCTGACCCCATTCCCAAGGCCTGGTCTTCCCATCCTCTTCTGTGGGCAAAAAGAAGCATATAATTAGCCACCAGAGGCCTTATCACATCAGGGCTCTGAGCACTGTCAGAAATCAGACTTGGGGGGAGGGAGCTAGAGAAGCAGTTTGGAAAGGAAATAAGCTTTCTCTTTTCAGCTGAACATAAAACAGGTAGTTCCACAGGCTTTGCTTAAACTCCTATGCACAGAATTATCACTATTCTTTTTAACTCCTTTTTCTTTCTTACATATATTTCAGCCAAAGGCCCTAAAAATAGTTTTTATAGAGTACCTTTATTGTCTCACAGCAAATGGTTTTTAATTTAAAAACGACTCCCCAAAGAATTCTCATATCTTTTCCCCAAAGTGGTTTGCTGAAATATTTATTTTGTTGTCATTCCCTTCCTCTCACCCTCTCTGCTGGGCTGAGTGAAGACTGCAGTAGAATGTTTTAAGTAGTGAGTGGGTGGGGAAAGCAACAGGTCTGTGCTCTTTGGTTAACTCCTTGTGCTAATGTAGAACAGCCATCTGATATATTTATTGTTCTATATTAAACTTGAGTCTGATTGGGACTCGGTGCAAGATCCTTAGAAATCATCTCATCTAAGGAGAGAGAAGCAAACAGGGCAATGTGTAGTTAAAGTCTGGTGTATGTAGGGCACTGTCATGTACATCATCTCATGAGAAAAGTGATCACTTAATAGTGTTTACCATGTGCTGTACGCTTTTTTACTTTCATTAAGAACTTGGAAGTCACTGATCCTATTTTACAAGTGGGGAAACTGAGACCCAGTGGAGTAAGTTTTGCCCAGAAGGATCTAGTTAATAAGTGTAAGGACTGGATTCAGACCTTGGTTTCTCTGCTGCTTCTTATTCTTCTCAGCCTGAGAGAATGTCAGAGTTCTGACAGCAGGGAACCCTGCCATCCAAACTGTTGATAGATGCTCCTCAATTAAGCAGTCTTAGAGGGTGATTGGGCCTTTCTCAGTTCTAAGGGGCATATTCTCCTGGTGCTCCTTGGGTTATTTGCACTGTTTCCTCCAGTTGGGCCAATGGAGAGCAGTTGCTTTCCAGATACCATAAATAAATGTTATGACACCTGATTTATATTGAGACTGAGCCATAAACAGGTTCTTCTGCATATAGATGAAACATGTCTGAAGTGGTAGGATTATGTCATTTGGGTGTCACAGCAGAGCTGGCTTCAGGAAAAACTGGGAGTAGGGCACAATGTCTTTAATAATCCTTATCTGCTTCTTTCAGCACCCTGTACTTACGCCCTCTAGTCCTGACCCTTTAAAGGTTATCATTTCCCTTTTCCTGGCAAAACTTAACCCCATCCCATCAGCTTTAAGATGACAGCTGGCTCAGCCAGAAACTCCTCTGTGCTCAAGTGGTTATGGTGGTCTCATGGCATATTCTTGTGTTATAATATGTACTGTATTTTTAACTCCAGGGGTTCAACCAAAAGGAACGTTTCAGTACCTTAGACCAAAGGAACTAATAGGGACTTTAGGCTTAATGGCTTATAGGAGGGGATCTTTGGAAAGTGGTGAAGGCCTTGCTATTTTTCATGCTATTCTGTTGGGTATCTGTCACCTCCTCCAGTACATAGGGCTTTGTTCAGTCTTGAGATTGGGCAGTGGCATGCGACGGATGGAAAGTTGCAGTGTTCAGTTCTTCTGTTCTCTCTGCTTTGGATCTCCTATTTGGTGTTCTCATGTGTTTTTGGTCATCTAGTCATGACTAGACTAGTGCGCTCTCTCATTTGACAGCACTGAACTGAAGTCCAAGGAGAGTTAACTGAAAGTAGATTGGATGTAGTGTTCATCTCCTTGGCTGTCTACATCAAGCAGCCTTCCTCCCAGAAAGGGCAGATTCCTATAGTACAGACCTACCCAGCTATATTATGACCTTTTGAAATATTGGAGGTCGGGTGCAGGTGGGGGTAGCTTTCTTACCTTCTTTTCCATTTCGTGGGGAGAACGTTTACTTCAAAGGCAGGAGTAGAACTGAGTAGTAAACAGGCAGGGAACCAGGCAGTGAGAGAACAGGACCGCGTTCTCTTCTATAAACATCCACTTCGCAGTTATACTCGTCTCAGAAAAGACATGCTGGCAGAGATGCCTGAGTTATTAACTGGGCACAGTACATCTCCTCATGGCTTCCTGTTTTCCCATTTTAGAACCAACTCTCTCAGTGCCCCTGGCATGAGCCTCAGACTCTCAGGCGAGTGAGTCTGGCTTTGGCACAGAGGGAGCCCTAGGCTCTGCTTGGGGGCACTCACTCCAGACACCCAGCATCATCACATTGGCACCCGTGTTACTCTTCCAAGCTAAGTCTCAGACCTGTGCTGATGATGTAATCACATTTGAGCGGCCCACTGCCTGCTAGCCCCCACATAGGCTTTATATTGAGTTACCACTGGGTATTTGTTTTTCTTTTTTCTTTTTTCCATGAAACATCTGTTTGTGCTGCCTTGGGAGTGTTGCACAGAACACAGCCTGAATATTTTAAGCATAGCCCTTGTTCCCATTTTGAGGTGCTGGCAGTGTGGTAGATGCCATATGGAGTCCTAACACCCTTCTCATCTCCTGTTCTTTCCCATCCACATCCTGCTCTTCTTAGGAGACACTTCAAGCATGGCCCATAATGACAAGCATTAGGAGCTGCTGATGAGACACCTTTTCTCTCTGCAGACCCTCTCAAACTTTATCTCCAGCCAGTGTGAACTTTTCACAGCTCCCTGAACATGCCGAGCTGTTTCACAACTTCAGGAGTTTGCTTAAGCAGTTCCCTCTACCTGGCATACCCCCTTCCTGGCTCCATTGTCTTTCTGGAAATACCAATCCAATTGTCAACACTGAGTGATAAAGCCTTTTCTGTTCTGTAGGTGGAATTTACCACCTCTGCTCTTGTAGCACACGTCTACATTCTTTGCCACACGGTGATCTCTTTAAGGCTAGAGACCCTATGAACTCACTACTGCATTCCATCACTGGCATGTGGTTGGTGCTCAGTCACTGTGAGCTGAAAGAGAAGCAATTGACTTCATTGTGGGAGTGATATAAAAACAGTTGAATTTGGTTGAGTGCTCATTACCTGTTAGGCAGTATGCTAAACACTTTACATCCACTATCTCATTTAATACTTATGTCAACTCTTAGAGGCAGATCCTGATATTTCGCCTTCCTGAATTGCCCCCCTCACAGACACACAAGCACCCATCATTCTCTATTCCAGCATCCTGTTTTATTCTCTCATATCTATATCTGAAATTATTTGTTTACTTGTTTATTGTCTCCTCACTACAAATTAAGCTCCATGAGAACAAGGACTTTATTAACCTTTTTCACTGCTATAATGCACCTGTTATGGTTCCTAATATATCATGGGTACCCAATACATACTTGTTCACTGAAAGAACAAATGAGTGAAATAACTACCCATTTCACAGATATGGAAATTAAGGTACAGAGATGTTAAATAGCTCTGCTAAAGTCACATAGTTCAGAGTTGAAGGGTTTGGATGGTAATTCTGGTGTCATTCCAAAGTGGGTGATCCTAACATACTATACTACCTCCTTTAGGAGTTCTCCAAGTAGACAGATCTTAGTGCTCCTAGAGAAAGGACTGCTTTCCTGCTGGACACCGTTTCTACCTTGAAAGTCTGCCTTCCTCACCTTTCATCTCACCAGTTGAATCCCCAGGCCAAGGCAGGTCTTGAGAGCTACCATGTGCCAGCTGCCAAATATGTCTTAAGTGCCAGGCATGTTGCTAAACACTGGGGATAAAATGGTGAATGAGAAACAAATTCAGTCCTCTAAGGAGCTCATGTGGCAAAGACCACATTTACAATATAGCCATGCTAAGACATTCTGAACCCTTGAACCTCTGGAGGCTGCAAGGGCAAAGCAGGGATCTGTCTGACCACCTTCATCACTGGTTCCCTGAAGGCAGACAAGAGGGCATCTTAACTTAATTCAAACTTCATCCTCTAGTAGGGTAGAGTGAAAATCAGCTGAAACCTTGAAAGATATTTTCTGTGCAACCTAATTAAAAAAGCAAGAGCTTGGTGCCTCTTACCTCAGGACAGATGGGATTGAAATTGAAACTGATATCTGACCCAGAGAGACTCTTACGTAAGCCCAGGAGAAGGTGTCTCCGTGGCAGACCTTTTTACGTGATTATGCTTGCTAGAGCCCACAAGAACCAAGGTGAGAGTCTGAGCAAAATGGCCACCTTGCAGCTGGGTTACAACAGGAAAGTCATAGACTGGCTGCAGTTGTAAAAAGTGAAAAAATCTAGCTGTGCTTCTTTTTTATTATAAGATTACTCCATAGCAGGAAGGAAGTTCTCCAGTAATTGGTGAGTCTATCAAGGCCTTGGAAAATCTTTAGCAATAAGGAACCAGTTGCCACCTCTGCTGCTGGTAATAAGGCATTACTAATAACCTGACTGGATAAATGCAGCCAAGCTGATTGCACGAGCCTCCTCATGTGCTGCCTTCTCTCACCATTGAGTCTCCTGCCCAGGGTTCAGACAGGGCCAGGCCTTAGTTGTAGCTGCAGCTGTACTTAGCTGTGGGACCTGGGGATTTTACTTCATTTCTCTGCTCCTCATTTTTTTTTCAAACTATAAAATGGAGTGTTAATGCTATTACAGAGTTACTATGAAAACTGATTGTAAAAATTTTGGTGAAGTGATTAGTTCAGTGTCTAGCAAACAATGATAGCATCCATTTATTTAGTGAGTGCTTATAATGTATCACCATCCTCTTTTTACATGTGCTAGAATGGGTCTTGAAGCTGAGTTGTGTGCTTTTTCTACTTTCAATCACAACCACCACAATCACTAACCCTGTTCTTCCGCTTCTGGTGCGATGACATTCCATCTGAGAGAAAGGGGGGTCCATGAATCAACTGCCCCTTCATCTCCATCTTGGCCTGGATGACTTGATATCATCTTCACTTCTGTCCCTCCGTAGACCAGGGTGACAGGTGGATGGTTAAGGTCTTGAATCCACGCCTTCAGAACAACTCACAGCTGGATTTCAGGGGGTTGGAAGTTGCCAAATGTGCAACTGTTTTATAGGGAAGCCAGATGAGAACATTTCCTCATGGAGACGAATTGGTTCTTCAAGTTTCTGTATTCAGGGAGAGCTGGACGTAATCTTGCTTCTTGTTTTGTCCTCAGTGACAACAGCATTCTCTGTCCATCAGCCACACCTGTCCTTTACTAGTAAAACTTCCAATAAGGCTTAGTCATTTGTAAGACTAATCATTGTTTATAATATAGTATTTTAATTCACCCCTAGAGCCCAGTGGTTATATGTGCCTGGTCATTGCGGTGACAATTGGAAAAGAAATGGAGCCTAGGTTTACCTGTCAAAGTAAGCTGTTCATGAGATTCCTGGTCATTATCTCCAAAATCAGTAAGCAGCCCATAGTTTGCCTGGAAGAGTTTCTAGAACAGTAATACTTTATGGGGTTGTTTTGATCATTCATTCGTTCATTCATTCAAAAATATTTGATGAAGTTTCACTAGTGCCAAGCACATTACCAGGTACTGATGATACAGCACAGAAAATTTGCCACCCCAAAATAATTGTAGGTAGTGATCAGTGCTATGAAGACAATACAACAGTTTAATGTAATAGTGCAGGAGTGGGATGGCTACTCTACATCGCTTGGTTGGGGACAGCCTCTGAGAAGGTGACCTTGGAACTGAACCCTGAATGTTAAGGAGTCATTCAGTCTAAGATGTAAGGGGAAGAGCTTTGAGACCAGAACAGGAAAACACAAGCCTCAAGGCAGGAACAAGCTCAGCTTATCTGAGGAACAGAAAGCAAGCCAGTGTGGCTGGAAGATGGCATAAATTAGGGTGGAGAAGGAGGCAGAGGTCAACACATGTAGGGATTTGTAGGCTATGGGCTTTATTCTAAGGGTTATTGGAAGCCACTGAAGGATTTTTAAAGTGCGGCAGTGACTTAATCTGCTGTACATGTAAAAAATACTACTCTGAATACAGTTTGAAAAGTAGACAATAGTGAATTAAGAGTAGAAATACAAAGACCAGTCAGGAGGCGGCTGCAGTGGTTCAAGCAAGAGATGGTGGCAGCAGTGGAGAAGAGGAATGGACAGCCATGGGAGAGGTTGTGCAGGCTGAGTAAGCTGGACAAGCTGTTGGACTCAGTGGTATAGGGAGATGGTGCTCCTAAGGTTCTGAGCACAACACTTGGCACATGGAAAGCATTTGCAGTACGTGATAGCTGTTACTGTTGTTCCCAAAAATGGCCTGTACACCAAGAGAACAGGCTTAGGAAGCGATCTTGAAGAAATGACTGCATGATACCTACAGTGTATGGGTGACAACATTGTTGACTCTTTTCTTTTTTTGGTTAATAAATAGTAGTCTTAGAGGCAGTGGGGGTTGCAGGTATGGTGGTGTATTCAGGAGCCAGAAACTGACTTCCAGTCAATCCCACTTGGCCATCAACTCACTGTATGACTTTTAGCCTCTCTTAGCCTTAGTTCCTTCATGTGATGTTACTAAATAACTACAAAATATATTGAGTGCTTACTGTATGACAGGTACCAAGCCAAGCTCTTTATATATTTGCCAAATACTCTGTATACATTAATCTCATTTAATCCTTCCAGCAACTCTTCCATGAAGGAACTAAATTACTAAATTGTCCTCCATTTCCAAGTAAGAACATTGAACTCCAAATTTCACAGCTAGTAAGTGTCAGAGCTGTGACCCAAACCCAGGTGTTTCTAACTCCTAAATCCATATTCATAAACCTCTACCATATAAAAAGTAGCACTTGGGCTTTAAAGGTTGGTGCACTTCCAACTTTCTAAAACTTCCAGACTTCTGTTCAAGGTCATCATGGGACTCAAAGCTACTGAGAAATATTCACTCTCATTCATTCATATTCATTCTCTCTCTCCCCCACACTGGCACCCCTCCCCCTCTCACACACAAACACACACACACAGCCTACAGTTCATACAGAGATTAGAGATAGTGTCAAGTATATTTATTTATTGATCCTTTCTTTCTTTTTGGTAACTTGTAAGGTACGGTAGCTGAGGCAACAGGAAATTTGAAATCCAGCATTTTATTAAATACTATGTTTAAGATTTCTGTAGAAGGAAACTGCTTGAGAGATTTGGTTTCCATTATTCAGATGCCAAGAGAAGATGAAACTGGGTCAGGTGGATTTCCTGAAGGTACAGGAGCAGGGAAGGTAAACCCTTGGCTATTTTTTGCTTCTAACTCCCTACCTCCTGGAGTTGTCTGGGCCCTAATAGAGGGTATGGGGAAGGTTTTTTTCAGCTCTCACCACAGGAGATCTTCAGTGATGTGAAATCCAGCAGCACTGGAGGAGGAGAGTGGGGTTGGGGAAGGCCAACATAAAGGCAAAGAAAAGGGAAAACCTAACTGCCCCATGGCATTTTCCTCATGAAGTTCAGTAGGAAACCAAATAACATGGAAGTTATTTCACAGAGGAGGAACAGACAGACACATACATGCATATGTATGCACACATGCTCTATCCCATGCCGGATCAGCTCCCTGCAGACACTTTGAAACTGCCAAGCCTGGAGGATCTTATATGCCAGTAAGTAGGGAAGTGCTCAAAAACAAAAAACAAAAACCCCACATTGATGGAGCTATGTCAAGGATACACAGAAGCCAACTAAAAGAGCTCCCAAAGGCCAAAGTTGTACAATTTGATTAACAAAACAAATAGTATTGGATTATAACCCAAAGTATAAAATAAATATCCATGAATCCATACTGATACAAATAAGTGATTGAATAAGTAAGTAAATAAATAAGAAACAAATCTGATGTTCAAAAGTATTTTAAATAATTTATGTAGATATTCCACCTTCAAGGAGAGGGAGCATAACTCCTCACTCTTTAAGTGTGAGCTACTCATAGTAACTTCCTTCTGAAGAGCCCACTGTGGGGAAAAAGAGTAGCTTTATCATGGAAAAACCTTGCACTACCTCAACCAGGTAGTGAAGGTCACCTTCAACAGTGTTAAGTCATTGATAATATGCATCCTTAATATGATGTAATGATAATGGATTTTCCTTCCAAAAGCCCATAACCACAGCCTAATTGTGAAAAAAACATCAGACAGATCCCAATTGAGGGACATTCTGTAAAATACTTGATCAACACTCCTCAAAACTGTCATGGCTGTCATAAACAAGAAAATTCTGAGAAACTATCACAGCCAAGAGGAGCCTAAGGAAACAATGACTAAACGTGCTATCCTGGGTGAAATCTGGAACAAAAAAAGGACATTAGGGAAAAACTAAGGAAATCTGAATAAAATACAGACTTTACTATTAATGTATCAGTATTGGTTAATTATAACAAATGTAGCATGCGAATGTAAGGTGTTCATAATAGGGGAAACTAGGTGTGTGTGAACTTCTATATTATCTTTGCAATTTTTTGTGAATCTAAAGCTGTTTTAAATATTAAAGCTTATAAAACAGATGTGCCTTTTGACTCAAGAGTTTCCCTCCTAGGAATTTTTCTTTGTAAATAATTAGGATGATTTATCCACAATGGTGCGTATCACAGAGGTGTGAGTAATAGTGAAAAGGTAGAAATAATTTAAATGTCTAATATTAGATATGAAAAATCTATATAATTCAATCATGAATCATAATCTTATAGAAATATAATTCTTGGTAAGTAAAGATATTAATGATTGATAGTTGAGTGGAAAAAGCAGATTATGAAAGAGCCTGTGAAGTATGAGCCAATTTTATAAAAGATATTTATGTTTATATATGTATAGAAGGAGTATGGGTGAATATATTTCAGTGTATTAATGGTGATTATCCCTGGTGGATAACATTCTGGATTTTTTTTCTTTTTATAGAAGCAATACAATACTTTCTGTTATAGAAAGTAAAAAGCAGCAAAAAATAAAAAGTTACTTTTTGAATTAAAAAAAAATATGCCAGAAATGATTCTTTTCTAAATCCAGCAGCAGCAAAGGACTCAGTCCTAATGAAGGGAATTCCGAGAGCGGATAGGACTCCAGCACTGGCAGGCAGGCCTGCCTGTTACTTCTATTCAAGTACCTCCCTATAGCAGGGCACTGCCTGAGCAGGCCACCACCCACACAGGCCCTGTCCTGTGCAAGAAGGGTAGCCACCTGTAAAAACGACTAATAGGCTGCAAGGTACCTGGGGATCAAAGTTGGCACAGTGGTCAGAATGTGGGTATGAGGCCATGCTGGAGACCCAAGCCCCTCTCAGAGGCCCTTAAGTAGATCTGGAGAAGCAGAGTCAGTTGTGAAGGGCTGAGAGAGAAACCCAGGTGTCTGTATTTCTTCTTTAGTAATCTTCTTACCTGGCATTTTTTTATCTTAAAACATTTGCATTGTCTTCCATTTCATTACAGCAACCCGACTGTAGGTATTATTATCCCAATTTTCAGGTGAAAAAATTGGACCTCAGAGAACTTAAATGGCTGCCACTTACTGACTGGGTAACTAGGAGTCAGAAAATACAGGCTCACCTCTTACCCAAGTCCAGTTTCATTTCTGAGCATTCTGGAGTCTGATTGCTTAACCCAGGTCTACCATTTCAAGCTTTGTACCTTGAGCAAGTCATGTAAGCCTCTCTGGGCCTCAGCTGGATCCCAGAATCACAGCACAGCCAGGGCCAGAACTCTAGTCTTTTCATCATGTATTTCTCAGTTAATCCAGGATAAACCAAGAACATTTTATTTTATTTTATATTTATATGTCACTTGTTCTGCAGGTGACAGCTAAATATATAAGTTCTGATCCCTCACAGCACAGTGACCGCCTCACTTTCAGCCCAAGCTGTTGGGGTAGGTGAGTGTGGGACAGAAGGAACAAAGGTGGCAGCTCTGCTCTGTCCAGTGGAGGAATGTCTCTGGACCCAAGTGTGTGTCTATTCCCCTAGCAGAACTGATCACATACTTACTGCAACTAGGCAGCCACTTCCCTCAGATGCTGAAAGCTCAAGACTTACCAATTAGCTCCTTGTATAGTGCCTGGGTGGCTTAATTTTTGTAGAATACTAAATCTGTCTTTTTGCATCTCAGTTGAATCTAGCCTTCCTCCCTTGTCACAATACTGCTTAATTTCTCTATCCTCCTGAGTTGACTAATCATTTTATAACAATAATTAATAAATAGCCAAGAACTCAGCAGACATGAGTAATACCAAATCAAATTAAGTTGTATTATATGCTTAGGAAAAGAAATGATTAAACTTGAAAAGTCAGAATGCCTGCCATCTCATTTACTGACTTCCTCTTAACCCCCTATAGCTCTGGGGACAGAAGCTGAAAAGCAGAGCTGCCTATCTATACAGACTAAAATGTTGTCAGGCAGTAAAACACTTTCCTATCATAATCACTTTATCAGCAGGTGTTTAGGGGCTGAATGTGACTGGGGCTTATGGTGTGCCTCTGACAACTCTTCAGTTTTGTAGGCACCATAGCAAGACAAAAAGAATACCTCATCAGTGTGCCCAATCAGAGAGAGGATACAGTGTTCTGCTGGCCGGGACACCTTAGTCCCATTCTGTCACCTCAATCAGGGAAGTGTTAAATCTCATACCCTCTCAGTCAGAATTTAGGAGCTCCCAGTTCCTCGAGTTTAACTTTTTGGTTTTATATCCCCTAAAAGAATAAAAAAAAGTATGTTGCCTCCTTGCTCATACTTAACTTCTGAATTTATATATCAAGTTCAGATAGTTGCTAAGGATGTGATTGCTGACATACCGTGTGGTTTACATGAGTTTTTATGTATGCTTTCGTCAAAACTTTGGCACTGCAGATTTAGCTTATTAAATTTACAGGCAAGATACTCTATATAATCTACTTGGCAAAGCCAGTGCTACGGTCAAACCATCCAGCCAAATCAGACTTGCCTTCTGTCAGATCAAGTCTGATTTCATTCTTTTCAATTCAAATAAACATATTAGTACACACCTCATGACAACTATCTCACTTCTGAATTTTAATTCATAAATCAATAAATGAAGTATACAACCTTGCAAAGAGCTTATTACGTGGATAAAATAAGGGATTCGTTCCTTTGCTACTTCCTACCTTTCTCTCATAGGACTCCTCTTAGAAGTGAGACATTCTGAAATTGTTGGGGGGTAAGATTCAGGAAGGTGAGAGGTATGCATTTCTTTTCTGAAGTGGGAGTAAGGTTGCAAAATGGGGGCACTGAAATGAGAACCTATAGACTACAGGCATCTTCTTGGAAAGATCAGTTTTAGGAAAGAAGATAAGGGCTTGGACATTTATTTCCTTACAACTACGTGCATCCAAATAATCCCTGGAAAGTCATTATGTACCTCATAAGGGTATGTGTACCCCAGTTTTAAAACCATCACTTTTAGATACAGCAGTACCCTCAGACTAGCTCAGTCAGTGACTGAGTGCAGGCCGGTTAACTAAACTTTACTCAGCATTCCTCCTCATAAGAGTTTGGCAGAAAATGACTTTTCTAGAGACTTGCCATGAGAAGGGTCAGAGCCATGGAACTCAGCTTTTCTATTCAACAGCTATATTTCAACAGCTATATTCCAGCAGGTCTGGAGCTGGCATTAAAAAAACTCTCCAAGTGAGCAAAGCAGGATACAGTTGCTCTCCACATATTTGAAGGGTATTTGGGGATAAGAGCACACTTGTTCTAGAATGTAATATTTCAGATGCCAGAACTAGGAATGTTGAAGGAAAGTTTTGATTCAGAATAAGAAGGAAGGTGGATAGAGGAAGGGGGCCAACATTTTTTTTATGACTTATAATGCATAAAATACATGAAGCTTTCATAATAACCCCTGAGATAGATAGTACTACCACGAGGAAACTGAGTTTCAGAAAGGTTCAGAAACTCACCCAAGGTCCCACAGTTTATTAATGCCATAACAGGGATTTGAACCTAGTTCAGTCTGATGGCTGAAAAGCCATTATGTAATGCTGCTTGTTTCATTGATAAGTATCTGCTGTAGAATGGACTGTCTGCCTAACACCCATAGTTCATTAAGCAAAAAAATAGATATTAACCTCTAAGTCCCACTCAGTTATAAATCTGAGCGTGACTGATAGATGTTTCAGAGGAGGATGATAAGTGGCTGAGGTGGAAGGCTATATTACTTACTTTGGAGAAAATGCCAACTTTTGTAGACTATGTAAGATAAAATCTCATGAACACAGACTATCTTACATACAAAGTGAATAACGAGTATTCAGGAGAAGAGATGGTGCCTCACGCTAATTATGCTGTTGGGTTTACCCTCCAGCAGAGACCTACACATGAGGTGAGCAAAGCTTTAGCTTATAGATTCAGTTTAGATCCTTTTTCTTCATTATTGTGAAAAACACATTTTTGATTATAAAAATAAGATTCTTTCTTGGAAGATGCTATTCTGGGGAAAAAAGGTTCTCTCTCCCTCCCCTACTCCCACCCCCCACTCACCACCCCTCTCTGTCTGTCTCATCTACTAGGCTGTAAAGCCCAGGAGGGCAATGATTGTGTCCATCTTACTATGACTAGCATCATGACTGACACATGGTAGACAGTAAATACTTAGCAATTGAAGGAATCAGTAAATGATAGGCCAGAATCTTAACATCTTTTGTTTTAAACTATGAGATAAACTGTATCTTTCAGGCCCAGGAAGAGGTCTCTTGTAGGGTAATGAGAAAAGATTTTATTAGTCAGGACTTTGTCCTTTTCCCCAGCCACTCTCCAAGGCTTATATAAAGACTTGTCAACTGGAAAAGAATTTATTTATAATTTGATTATTCTCAATTTTAGGGGGTTGTTGACCTCTTTGAGAATATGTTGAAAGGAATACACAGATAAACTTTTGTGTACAATTTTAGTAGGTTCATGAACCATTTAAACTATGTATCTCAAGTTAAAAATGTTAAAAAGTGAACAGCAGCTTAAGGAAAGGGCACAGTCACATGCTAGCTGTCTCATATTTGAAGCAAAACTGACAAGAGAACAATGAGAGCTTGCTTAGGATGTAATATAAATGGGGATAATATGGCGCCAGTTCCAACTCTGCCTTGATTCTGATGAGAAGCCTTCATGAAAGATCCTTTGTTCCCTTTGGGACAGATGCCACCAAATACTGCTCCTTAATGACAGTCCACTGTCCAGCCCTTTGTAGCGTGCAGCCTCATCCCATGATTAGACAGCCAGCGAGAAAAGGGGGTAAAAATATAGGGTAGAGTTTGGGGTGATGAAGATTACTGAGTAGGTTCTCTTGGCTCCTAGAGTACACTTACCTCAATTTGCAGGCCCTGTGTCTTGAAATGTTTTCGCCCTTAACGGAAGTTCTAAAAGTCTGTTGCCTGGGATGTTTTCTCTTAAAACCTTTCCCAAATGGATGCAAAAGAGCACAGTTTTTATGTAGACATAGATAATCCTTCGTGAGATGAAAAATCTCTAGGTAATAGCTGGAAGCTGATGTTCCACATGCCTTTTCCTTCTCCACCAGTTTGACTACTTCAGACTTTATCCAACGAAAACTAAACCTGGAGTTTTAAGAACACAGACCTTACTATGTGATACTAGATTTTACATCTCTCAGAGCTTCACTGTCTTCATCTGGGAAATGGGGATAATAGTAGTCCCTATAAGCACTTGATCAAGTTGGCTCTTGTTATTATTTTAAGGACGTGACCTCTAGAAGTGGATGAGGAGAAATTAAGCAAGTTTGTGACTTTTGTCCTTCTAAGTATGCTGCCTTTCTTTTTGGAGTTCTGCCCTCTCCTTGCCCTGATTCCTGTACTGACAAGTGTTTTCTCCCAGGACCAAGCCTGAGATGATGTAATTCTGAGCAGCTGAGGTACTAGCCATGCCCCTGGGATACTACAACTGATTTTTTTGACCACTGAAACATCACTTACATCTGAAATACCCTAATCAGGGCAGTAATGACTGACCATTCCTTTCAATTGCATCTATCCCTCCCTCCCTCTCTTCCTGTTATTTTTATTTCAGTTCCTATTTTTTTATTATTTATTTATTTATTTATTTGGGAGACAGAGTCTTGCTCTGTCATCCTGGGTAGAGTGCAGTGGTGTCACCCTAGCTCACTGCAACCTCAAACTCCTGGGCTCAAGGGATCCTCCTGCCTCAGCCTCCCATGTAGCTGGGACTACATGTGCATGCCATGATGCCCAGCTAATTTTTCTATTTTTAGTAGAAACAGGGCCTCACTCTTGTTCAGCCTGGTCTCGAACTCCTGAGCTCAAGCAATCCTCCCACCTCAGCCTCCCAGAGAGCTAGGATTACAGACGTGAGCCACTGCACCAGCCTATTTCAATCCCTTTTTAAAAACAACTATTTATCGAGCACTTCCGTGTTCCTAGTGTAGTACCTAGATAATGAAATAGTTGTAGCTGTACACAGTTAATAGAACAGTATCGCTACTCTCGTTTGCTCTAGTCAGGAGTAGAGAATAAATAGCAGACAAAAAAATTATAGAATGTTATAAGGGCTATGAAAGAAATAAGATAGAGAATAACCAAGGAGTCCTACTGAAGTGTAGAGTACCTTCTCTGAATAGGTGACATTTAAACTATCCCTGTGGCATGAATTGAAACTTTGGCTTTTATGCCAAATGCACAGTGCCATTAGGATTGAAAATGACTTCTCCCTATTTTTCTCTCCTAACAATAAATGGCTTAAGGCTTAGGGGAAATCAAACTCCTGATTTTTACCAGCAATTTATTTTTGTCAGTTAAAAAATAATAATAATATGACCCGTACTTCCTTTAAATAAATATTCACTTAGTATATACCAGGCATTTTACACGTATTCTCTTATTTAATCCTCCAGTAATGCAGAAAAATAAGTTTTATCATCATCATTCTTCCTGTAGTCAGATAAAGAAATCAGAACTTAGAGAAACTAAGTAACTTGCCCATGGCTACCCTGCTCATTTATGGTAGTTAAGACTAGAATCCAGGTGTCCTCTGACAACAAAGCCTGTGTCATCAACCAGCAGGCTGTGCTGCCTCCCTTCCTGTGATGTCTTAACTCACATGGTTCTCCTTTTCCTTTGTAGTGGTGCCAGTGAAGAAGAGGACACATGAAGGCTTGCCATCACCAGTGGAAAATCATCCCCTCCCCTGTGTGTATGTGACCGCGTGTATGTTACAGCTTCTGATTTCTGTGAAAGCTGCTCAGCAACAAATGTACTTCCACCGGATATGTCCCCAGATCCACAGCAGGCACATATATCTCTCCAACAGAGGACCAGTTTTATGCTCGCTGACTGTGTGCTTCTCATTCTCTTGTTGTGTTAGGTCAAGGAAAAGAGCTCCTTTGATCAACAAGGAGCAATTAAGAAGGGTCCTTCAGGCAATTCTTCTATGGCTGCTTGGAACTTGCTCAGGAAAGCCAACCTCTGTGATACTGTCCAACAATATCAACAGATATTGTTGATAACCAGTCTAACCAAACTGTTGCGTACTTGGGAAGGATCTGGAATAATCTTGAAGGGAAGTCAGAGTTTTTTCCCTACCTGCTAACAAAAACCCCACTTTGTTCATACTGAAGCATGAAATAAATGATGGCAAGGTAGGGCCGAACTGACTCATGTAGAAAGTCTCTAAAAGTCCAGTTCTACATTTGTGAAAATGTGGTGCCATGAATTAAGATGGATGACTTGAAAACAGCATTGGAGAAATAGTTAAAAGTTAGGAAGATACAGATATTTTTAGTATATGAGGTTATGCAGGACTTCAGATTCATAATTCAGTACTGTGGAAATGAAAACATGATTGAAGAGGTGGAAAGGAAATGACCTTGGGGGAAAAAAAGGACCAAAGAAATCTGATTAAAAGTTGAAATCAATATTTCTGAATTCAAATTGCTGGAGTTTCCAAAATAGTCACTAAACTTTGTAATAGACACTGAATTATTTGGGTGAATTTCTCTGTAGGTTTTATGGGCTTGTCACAACATGAAGCGCTGAAATATATTCCCACCAAATGGGAATTTTCAGTGTGGGTTTTTGCTGGTACCACCCCCATTTTAGCCTAACTTGGTTTAAATGCAGTGTGGGGAGAATTCTTGCCACTCTGTATGTGGTGTGCTGAATTCAGCTCCTTCTCCCAGCAGATAGATGCCCTCCTGGAACCCTTCTTGCTATGACACTCCTCACCCACAGATCTTCAGATCATCCCCACACCCTGGCTCTCTAATAAGTAACACGAGACACACCTGAAGTTAGACTGCCTTCCCTTTTTCCAGTCTCAAATCACAATTTTTTACAACCAAGCTTTTTACTCCCAATTAAGTAGTGATGTGCTAGGGGGATACAAAACTACAAACTTAAAACCTTGCATCTTTCTGAAGCATCAATTTTACTTAAAAAATGGTTTGGAGTCAGGGGATGATCTTATTTTTATATAAAACAAACAGTTATGGAATAGAATGTTCATACACATAAACTGTTAAGATAAAATAGGGGACTTGAAAGGTAATTCTTGTTTACAAGTGGGCTATGTGTTCCCTCTCCTCTGCTTTTACTGGCATTTTGGTGTTAACTTCTAAGAAATACAATTGGAACCACATCCAAGCAGCCCTAGGGTTGCTGCTGACCCCAGGGCCTAGAGTTCTAATGCCTGTGAGGCAGAACAAAAGGAGCCTGCATTGGGAGAAATCCCTCTCTTCCTGTCTGTCTGACTGCCTGTGACCTATGTACCTATTACAAAGCTTTAGGGCCAGCTGATTTGTGTGCACGCAGGATGGTTTTGAGGCAGAAACAATACTTGCTTACTGTAGGAGTCCTATTTATTTAAATATTATTTTTCAATCTTGTGCTTGCTGTGAAATAATTTATTCCTTTGAGGCCAGGAAGCTACCAGGCATATATGCTTCTAGGTTAGGATTACCCTAGCTCACTAAATATGTCAGAATATTGGGGATGAAAGGAGTTAGAGATGTTACCCAAAAAAAAGTCTTTTTCTCTCAAACTGGTGGCCAAGAAATGGCTAAGACAATTTTGGTGCTTTACCTATCTGTCTACAAAGACTGGAGAATTTGGCATACAACTAATTACAACTTCCAATCATATCCAAGAAAACTACCCGAAAAGAAGTATGGCCGATGGCCACTCTTGAAAGAGTTTGAATATCAGGAGATTTGAAAGACTAGAATTTGGAAACTTGTGTTGTCTTTCCCTAGTAATCATTGTTTGATCTCTAAATGGTAGATTAGCAATGGACAGATCATTGATTCTCCATACCTGATCATGTATTATTACTTTAAATCAGTATTTGGGAAATCCAAGCATTTATACAGTGGATATAAATGGAAATATAAAAATATGTGCCAACCTGTCTCAATAAATTATATCGTCTGTAATCCTCAAGGAAAGCACTTTTGGTTTTACTTAGAAAGGGTTTCAAATTTGCTTTATGGGCTCCTGCTGTCTTCAGCACCTGATAAAACTTTAACCAGGGAAGCATTAAACACAGCGCAGCAGCTTCTGCCCAGGCGCCTACATTCCTGCCGGCAGCATTTATCAGTATAAGAACTAGGATGCTTCCTGCAGTGGCAGCAGCTTCCCCCAGAGCCGGAGCATGCTGCTGGGCCTTCAGCCCCTGCATGATGAGCCTTCCCTCCTGCAGGTCAGTAAAATTTAGAGTGCTCAGAATTGTGTTCTGACTGGCTGCAGGCTGTAGGCTTTGGAGAAATCCCTAAAAAGTCACTTAGGAGGCAGGTAATGAATGTCTCCAAAACTAACCAGGCACGCATAGCAATTCTTGGCTACCTTTCAGTTGTTGGGTTTCTGGATGCTGACAGGAATTTGTCCTTTGACTTGATATTATTAAATCCAAGGCAGTCCCAAGAAGTGCTTGGAGTCTTGGTGCTGATAGCCCAAGAAAGGAATTAACCCGTGTTGAGGACCAACTATGAGCCAGGCCCTGTATTACACGCCTGTTTCGTAGATGATAAAACAGATGTGGCATGGAAGAGTCACTTGCCTCAAGTTACACAGGTAGGAAATATCAGAGCCAGGTTTTGAACCCAGCTCTCCCTAATTCTGTGGACAGGTTCTGTCCCATGCCGTGGTACACCTAAAAATACAGAGAGATAATAATAAAACACAGAGAGGCTTCAGGTTCTCCCACTGACGTTTGACCATCCTTCTTTATGAATTATTTTTCAAAATGACATTTCATAGCCAGGTACAGTGGCTCACGCCTGTAATCCTAGCACTCTGGGAGGCCAAGGCGGGAGGATCGCTCAAGGTCAGTAGTTCGAAACCAGCCTGAGCAAGAGTGAGACCCCGTCTCTACTAAAAATAGAAAGAAATCATTGGCCAACTAAAAATATATAGAAAAAGTTAGCTGGGCATGGTGGCGCGCGCTTGTAGTCCCAGCTACTCGGGAGGCTGAGGCAGGAGGATCGTTTGAGCCCAGGAGTTTGAGGTTGCTGTAAGCTAGGCTGACACCACGGCACTCTAGCCCAGGCAACAGAGTGAGACTCTGTCTCAAAAAAAAAAAATTTTTAAAATGACATTTCATGGCTGTAGTTTAGGCTCAGAAATTACATGAAAGTCGCCTTATTCCTCCCCTTTACCAGATGCTTTAAGTACACTTTAACAACATGAGCCTGCCTCCAGGAGTTGGGGGAACCTTTTACTTTTGGTGCCATATTCCATAAATAAAGTGTTTCTTGGCCTTAAGAGTATAGATCTTTGCAGAAATAAGAAATAGTAAAAGTGAAGGGTGATCTGTTCTCTAACTTTATTCGAAAATGTCTGCAGCTTCACTGCTGCAGAAAAAGAAATCTTCATATTTTAGTAAACCTAGCCACCAGTTCTGTGCTCTGAGGATGTGGTGATCATAGTTCAGTGAACTTGGACTCTCCTTCTGATTCCTGTTGTGTATGTACCTATATATGAATGGTAAATGCGATGTGTGTATATGTATGTAATATATACATGTGTGCACACACCAACTATATAAGAAGTGAGGGAAACTCACAGCAGCCTCCTCCTCATCTTGCATACCTCTGCAAAGGTTTCTGCCAGCCCTATTAAGTGCCACCAGATCATTGAAGCTTAGGTACTTGCTTTTACAAGATGCTTACAAGAAGAGTAACTCCCTAGCAGAGATTGTCAGCTTGTAAAACACTAAGCCACAGTGACAGCCCTGAAGGAAATTGTACTCCATCTCTCCTCCAAGATGTCAGATGACATGGGAAATTCAGATGCTCAGCCATTTTGGTAACCTGAGAGCCTGACCTACCTCCATTCAGGCCCGAGGGCACAACTGCAGAATTCACGACCTTGTAGCATCAGGGCCTAGGAAGCCCTCTCTTCCCACCTAGAAAATACCCTCCTGCTGGTTCCTGAAATTCCACACTCACGTAATGGCTGTTCAGTACTTGCTTTTCCATAAGAAAATTAATTGCATGTTTACTGTGTGCCGATCACATCCAGATTTTTATGTTAAAAAACAAAAAAACATTATGGACTGAGTCCAGCCCAGCCCTAAAGAGAAAAAGGCCCATAGGGAGACTTCAGACCTCATTATTACTGCCTTCACCCAGCAGTGTTTCTGAAACCCCCACCCTAGCCCATTCCAAAAGCGATAAGACCCAGGCGGTTCCTGCCTCTGGAGGCCGGCCTGTTACGACAATATCATTTGGAACAGAGAACATACGAGAAACAGCATAACAAGGGCCAGAGCAGAATGAAAATAAATGAA
>CAUYRT010071594.1:0-96945 GCA_963574885.1 Lepilemur ruficaudatus
AGAAAATTCCCCCGGTGCAAGTTAGCAGATGTCTGAATTCTATGCACAGTCCCCTTATGGGTCCATGAATATGGGTTAGGGACTCCTAGTCTGGAGAGGAGGGGATGGGAGTCATCAGAGGAATAGGAATAGACCCAAGAAAAACACGATAAAATACGGAAATGTTTCGGCCAGCCGCAGTGGCTCACGTCTGTAATCCTAGCAGTCTGGGAAGCTGAGGTGGGCGGATTGCTCAGGGTCAGGACTTCGTAACCAGCCTGAGCAAGAGCGAGACCCCGTCTCTACTAAAAATAGAAAGAAATTAATTGGCCAACTAAAAATATATAGAAAAAATTAGCCGGGCATGGTGGCACATGCCTGTAGTCCTAGCTACTCAGGAGGCTGAGGCAGAAGGATTGCTTGAGCCCAGGAGTTTGAGGTTGCTGTGAGCTAGGCTGACGCCACGGCACTGTAGCCCAGGCAAGAGAGTGAGACTCTGTCTCAAAAAATATATATATGGAAATGTTTCATAAGAGCTGCCCTGAAGTATTAAGACAAATGGAGTTGGGGGGAGGCAATCATCGTTCCAACTAAAGTGTCAGCCCCTTGGGGACAGGGATTGTGTGATCATAAGGACTCTATGAAATCAATGCAACTTATCACCAGCTATAGACTGAATAAATATTGCCTCCTGCATACACACGGGAGTTTTTCCAATACTTGTAGATGACATTGTAATAAATAAAATACAAACCTTGCTAAGAATCGTTAAATCATGGTAGCTGTTAGTCATGATGTATTTTCTCAATCAGAGCGCTCTACAATGACATGGAGGTCATTGGGCCATCGAGCACCCTGTTCTACAGCCTAGAGAGCTCTTATGCACTCCCACCTATCCTTCTGGGCCTGGCCAGCTCTTACTCATCCTTATGTCTCACCTTAAGCAGGAAAGCCTGTCTTGACCCTCTCCAAAAATTAGATCACCCCGTGACACATCACCATGGTTCCTTCCGTGCCTTAGCCCCAAGCGCATGTGTAATTAATTAATTGTCTTATATTTGTCTCCCCTTTCTCTGTGAGGATTGGAACCATGTCTGAATTCCCAAACCACGAATAAATGTTCTTTGAATGGGTGATGGGTAGGTGAATGGCCTGCCTGGGACAGGGACTTAGGGAACAAGTGATCTGTTTAAATACTTTCATTTTCTTCCCATTGCCTTACCGGTTTTCACCCATTTTGTGTGAACGGTGTTTCGTGCGTCCGCCACCCCGACACCAGGTTTAATCCCCGTTGTCAGCCCGGATTAACTTCAGGTTCTGAACATAGAGATCGCTGTCACTTCCAATTTGCCCCTCCATGCATTTCTTTTTTAATCATTCCCATGGTAGGAATTGGGAGAAGGGGAAAAAAACAGACACGTGGGTTGGTTTGGGGTAGGGACGTGTTGGGGAGGAGGGGAGAAGCAATTAAAGGTGAATCGATTTAATAAAAATCAGGGAGAACCATCGACCATTTAATTTCCCTTCTCAAACCCCTGGGCTGACCAGACAGAGCCTTTGAGGGGAAACTTGCTCTTTGCTGCCATCTGGTGGCTGTGATTGGAGCAGCTCACATAAAAAAAACTACCCCGCAATTATTTAGCACCTCCTGTGTTCAAGGTTCTGCACCAGGCAATCTATAAATATGAATAAATACTAACATTTTTACATTCCTTTAGCAATGATGAAGCATTTTCCTATACAGTATTTCAACTCATCCTCTTAGCAACCATCTGAGGTCGGCCCTGAGCAGGTAAAATTATTATCCCCATTTTACAGATGAGGAAACTGAGACTCACCTTGCACAGGGCCTTGCAGCTGGTGAAGATCAGAGTTCATATGATACTGAAACCAAGTTCTCTGACTCCTAGTTCACTGACTACAACAAAACATGTACATATTACTTCCTTGGTTTTGTTCAGGGACAAAGACAGAAAAAAAATACTACATTCTTCAGCATTGCAGGCATGAAGACCCTGACAAATAACAAAAAAGAAAAAGAAAAAGAGAAAGAAAGAAAGAAAACGAAAATGAAAAAAAAGGAGTGAGAAGGAAGACATTACATCTCTACATTTTTTTTCCAGCTCTAAATTTATTGATTTTAAGTAATATCTCCAAATTGTAAGATTCAGATCAGTGAGAGCTAAGGCCAGGCGCGGTGGCTCACGCCTGTAATCCTAGCACTCTGGGAGGCTGAGGCAGGTGGATCGCTGAAGGTCAGGAGTTCAAAACCAGCCTGAGCAAGAGCGAGACCTCGTCTCTACTATAAATAGAAAGAAATTAAGTGGCCAACTAAGAATATATAGAAAAAATTAACCGGGCATGGTGGTGCATGCCTGTAGTCCCAGCTACTTGGGAGGCTGAGGCAGAAGGATCACTTGAGCCCAGGAGTTTGAGGTTGCTGTGAGCTAGGCTGACGCCATGGCACTCACTCTAGCCCAGGCCACAGGGCGAGACTCCGTTTCAAAAAATATATATATATATATTAATACTTGGTACTATTTATTGTGAATATGTAAAGGTGGCCTTGCAAAAATAACAGGACAATACCTAATACTACAATTTCCCCAGTAACAGTTAAAGAACAATCCTATGAGTTCTCTCACTAACAGGGACCCCTGCAGGAGTTCTGTTTTGCACTACTTCTGAAAAGAACTTAATCGACAGAAAAGAGATGTAAATCTCTTTCAAAATTGTTTTTTGAGGCGGGCCAGGTGGCTCATGCCTGTAATCTTAGCACTCTGGGAGGCAGAGGCAGGCGGATCCCTCAAGGTCAGGAGTTTGAAACCAGCTTGAGCAAGAGCGAGACCCCGTCTCTACTAAAAATAGAAACTAATTGGCCAACTAAAAATAATATATATATAAAAAAAATTAGCGGGACATAGTGGCGCATGCCTGTAGTCCCAGCTACTTGGGAGGCTGAAGCAGAAGGATTGCTTGAGCCCAGGAGTTTGAGGTTGCTGTGAGCTAGGCTGATGCCACGGCACTCTAGCCCAGGCAACACAGTGAGACTGTCTCAAAAAAAAAAAATTATTTTTTGAGAATCTACTTTTACAGAGTTCCCAAATAAACAGCAGGAGAACGAGCTCTAAGTCTCAACCATATCTCAAGGACAAAGTCACATCTCCTGTGATAATCCCTTCTCCAAGGAAAGGCAGGAAACCAAGTCTTAGACTTTGACATCCTGCTGCTGCTTTTGTTATCTTCATCCCCCTTAAAATCACCTGCTGGCATCTCCCTTCTCTTGCTTTGGGATGCCACACTCATCTTCCTGCTCTTTCCCTGCCCCCCTCCTCTAAGAAGATAAAATGAATTTTACTTTTATATCTTAATCTCTGCGTGAGAAATCTTTCTCCACCCCCACCATGAGCACCTACTATGCTTTCCACCCTAACAAGTATGTCTGTTTTTCCCATTTGATAACATAGTAATCTATCTGCCCTTGTAAACTCTACTAAATGCATAAGCAAAAATCTCCTGCTATGACACCAGGAGGCAAGAGAAAACGTTTTGGTAGCTCTAAAAGCTTCCTCATATTTTCAAAAACGGGATAAGTTTCTCTACTACTGGGATTGTTACTCATCCATATTGGGGTTTTTTTTTTTTTTTTTTTTTTTTTTAGACAGAGTGTCACTCTGTTGCCCGGGCTAGAGTGCCGTGGCATCAGCCTAGCTCCTGGGCTCAAGCCAATTAATTTCTCTATATATTTTCTTTTTAGTAGAGATGGGGTCTCGCTCTTGCTCAGGCTGGTCTCGAACTCCTGAGCTCAAACAATCCACCCGCCTCAACCTCCCAGAGTGCTAGGATTACAGGTGTGAGCCACCGTGTCCGGCCTATATTGGTTTTTGATTGTCTCACAATACATAGTAAAATACAAACAGGTAAAATTAGCTTATAAGGTTCAAACCACTACTTGATAAATAATCACTTCAAAATCTTTACAGTCATAAGTTTCTCATTCCAGTCTGAAATGTACTCTAAAAATTATAAGCAGTTATAAAGTCTGTTCTGTCTTGTTTAAACATAAAAGATTTTTCATTTTACTTATTCATGATTCACAAATACCCAGATAAGAGTTTGCCCAATATTTTACCGTAACAATACATTTCTCAAGCCATTCCCACCTCTAAAATTTGACCAGTAAAATAAACTTCAAACAATGAAAAATCTCATAAAAGTTATATTGTGTGCATACTCATTTCTACCACTGAACATACACAACCATGCCAATTTCTGAGCCAAACTGTTTAGATGTAATATTTATTATGGCATTACTATGTGCTATATGTATATATTTTCACCCTTATTACCTACTAATTTCCATAACAATCCTTTAAGGCAGGTATTTTTAGACTTATTTAACAGATAATAAAACTGCCTCTCAGAAAGGTAATTTATTAGAGACCCCATAGCTGCTACATAATAAAGATGAAACAGGAAACAGGTTTTTTTCCCCTTCAGTCACTATTCTATCTCACCTACATAAGTGCCAGAAGTCAGGTTCTCTCATGTGAAACTATTAACCCTCCACACTTCAGGGATATGTGTAGTGTAAATATAATGAGATTATATTTAAGGTTATGTTTAAATTTTTCTAGTCATTTCCTTGAGCTTTTTTAAAAAGCTTCATCATAGATAAAATAAGCTTAATATCACTGATCCACAGTTTAGCTTTTGAGATAAATGTGACAGAAGTAGGCTTCTAAGAAGTCACTATTATCATTTAAGAATAAATTCATGTTTATAATCTACATACCTGATTCTCCATTTCAGGCAAGACAGTACTATTCATTTGTTCTCCCTTTTTACCTTTCAACAACCGGTTGAGGTCCTGATAAATGTCTTTTGTGGAAAAGTCAGCTTTTTTTCTTTCTGTGATCAGAATTCCTCCTCTCTGAACAACCTATTTTATAAGAAATAGTTTAAACTGCTATGGGAAAAGGAACAAGAAAAGCAATAAAGAAAATTTTAACACTGACAAATATAAAGTAACAAGAGGTTAACAAATTATTAACCCATATCAAAGGTTTATACAATGTGCAAGACATTGGTAACATACATGTATTAACATACTTTTTAAATCTATAAACTTAATCTTCATCAAAATATAAAATTATATTCACATAAAGCTTTAAAAAATAGTTAATAGTAAAACTCGTAATAGAATATCTATTTGTGGAAAGAAAGTTGTGGAAAGTTGTTTACTTTACTATCTATGCTAAAAATGACCATCATAGATTTGCACAGCAGTGCTTATGGTATTTGAGGCCCACAAAAAGGAAATACTCCTTGGGGGATACAATATCCCTTAAGAAATATCTAAATAATAAATTATATAAACTATATATCTATACAATCAGTAAAATAAGATGGTAAAGTTCCACTCAAACTATCAAAAAAATCCTAAAGAACTGCATCTTATTTGACAAATGTAATTTGTTTGACATTCTAAACACAGTAATATTTTCTATAGTAATTATTCTTTTGAAGCAAAGTAAGATAGGGAGGGAGGGTGGGAAAAAGGGAGGGAGAGAAAAGATTTGAGGTAGAATAAGTCATACAAGAAACAGCTTGTCTGACACACAATTAAAGGTACAAAGTTTCCATCAAAGATAAACATCATTATTTTATGCCTCAAAATAAAACATTATTTTAATTACATACAAAAATTTGACTTTCTAATTAACTTTTACCTTAAATAAGAGTATCATGTTAATTAAAGAGCCTTTCCTAGACTTAGATTCTCTATCACTAGACTTGATTTCCTTACCTGCCTCAGTTTCCCCATGTCTCCAGCAGTCTCTCCTCCTGGTAAAACACATTCTTTTGGTCCAATCTGAATCAGGAGAGCTTCAAGATTGGAGAACTGATCATTGTCAGGGAACTCACACAGTCCTAGCTTCCTCTGTATGGAATCCACATACCCAACTCCAACCTGTCTCTGGCCATCAACTGTGGACATTTTAATACCCACAACACCAATGGAAGCTGACATATCACTGTTACCAAAGAGAATGTCTTCAAACTGAGAAAGATTGCCAGGAGAAGCCTAAACAAAAATAAAAATGTTTAAACTGAAGATACTTTAAAATTTTACTAGCAAACAAGAATTACCCAATCTTGATGAATTTTATAAAGTTTTCTTACCAAAAAAACTGCTTACAACCATATATTCTAATTATTACATTTTCTGTAAAGCATTCTCCCTGTTTCCAATTATTTTCAGAATACTTGGGCACATCTAAAAATAATTGTATCGAAAGTGATTTTCAATTTGAAATCTGGCAGCTGTGCTTACATACGTAATCATTAAGGTACTCAAACTGGTAATCCTGAGGCCAAGGAGGGCGGATCACTCAAGGTCAGGAGTTCGAAACCAGCCTGAGCAAGAGCGAGACCCCGTCTCTACTAAAAATAGAAAGAAATTAATTGGACAACTAAAAATATACAGAAAAAATTAGCTGGGCATGGTGGCACATGCTTGTAGTCGCAGCTACCTGGGAAGCTGAGGCAGAAGGATTGCCTGAGCCCAGGAGTTTGAGGTTGCTGTGAGCTAGGCTGACGCCATGGCACTCACTCCAGCCCGGGCAACAGAGCGAGACTCTGTCTCAAAAAAAAAAAAAAAAAAACCAACTGGTAATCCTGTTAGTGTTATACTTAAATTTCTATATTCTCAAACTACCTAATGGTTGCTCGTATCAGTATTCTCACTGAATAGCTATATCATGTAGAAGAACAGTAATTATTAGCTTAAAAACTGAACTGGGAATGTCACCTCTCTAAATCAGTATATTTATCTGTAAAATGCAGAGACTGTTCTGGATCAGTGATTTCCAAATAAAAGGTCCTTGACCTATTTTCAATACAGGTTGAGCATCCCTAATTAAAAATCCAAAATTAAAAATCCAAAAATAGTCCAAAATCTGAAACTTTTTAAGCGTCAATATGGTGTCACAAGTAGAAAATTCCACACATACGTATTTACCACAAACTTTATTTCATGCACCAAATTGTTTAAAATATTATATAAAATTACCTTCAGGCTATGTGCATAAGGTGTATATGAAACAAATGAATTTTGTATTTAAATCTGGGTGCTGGTCAGGCACTGGCCAACCTAACTACAAGCCCAGAGCATTGTCCCTCTCACCATATATTTATTCATTCCCTTTCGAGAAGAAATCTCACCTCCCCAACATTTTAACAATCAATTTATTCCAGTATTTAAGAACGTAGACTATGCAGGTATTATGTGTGCAAAAAAACAAACACATAACCTTATAGACTAATAAGGAAAACAAAGGAAGACAGCCATTAAATAAATTAAACAAATATCAATAGCACTACTATATCCTTAAAGGCACTAGAAGCATGCAAGTCAGCGTGCCTTCCTAGGCACACCAAGAAATATAATCACCATTAATGATGTTCTGGACTTACTTAAATTTACAATGTAATGGAAAAGAAAGTTATATACAAAGATACAAACATATGACAAATGCGTATAAATGAGATATTTGGGATAATGTAAATCTGTTTGATGTACTTAAAAAATGGTAAAATCAAACCCTTGCTTAATGCTGGTATTCAGCTTTATGTCCAGGTTATTACCTAACGTTGTTTTAGGAATAGTGACAAGGCTCAGCATATTCAAATTTATCTTATAATGAGTGAGGATCCACCAAATTTTTAACTTTTTAAAAAACACTTGCTTAATTGTTAAAGTTTCTCAAAGCATTTTCTATCATAGCCTGCTTAAATTATTAAAGCACAGTTGAATTCTTCACATTTTTATTTTTTCTACTCAAAAAAAAGTATATTTTTAAAAAATATAATTACCTTAAATGCCAAATACCAATCATTCTCCTTGGAAGCCTTATTTCCAGCTCTATTCTTATAAACTTCAACTCTATACTGACGAACCAGAAGGAGATCTTTTACAAAAGACTCAAAATTCATTTTACTAAGCACAACACTCTGCAGATTCTTTGCTCCTTAAAAAAAAATTACAAGTACATGTTACAAATTTGAGGTAGTAAGTGTTCAAGCACCTAACACAATGCTTCCCGAAGAACTCCCTATAAAGTTCTCAGTAATTTATTCATTCAATAAATTGTTTATCAAGCACTTATTATATGTCCAGGGACTATGGTAGGTGAGGCATAAAATATCGAATTGACATAGCTGCTCTACTTCCACCGAGCCCGTACATTGAAAGCTAAACTTTTGATGATATAAAGATAAAATAATGGGTAAATACATATATAACTAACCTGACTTGTCCTTTTCTATAATTTTTCACAAGTTTGAATAAGTATTACTTAAAAATTATATAGTGTTTGTATAAAACAGAATTAATTTTTCAAAAGGTCCATGAAAATCAATTAGTCACCCATTGCAAAATGTTCTAGGTAATATAGTCATATAGTTCAAAACTCAAAGATTCAAAGGGGTACAGTGAAGTCTCCCTTTCACCACTGTCCCCTACACATCCAGTTCACCAACCTAATTTATCAGTTTGTAGAACATATTTCTAAACATCATCTACACAAACATGAGCAAATATAAAGCATTTTTTCCTCTTTTACATAAATAGTTGCACACTATACATACTGCCCTGTACCATGTTTTCTTTTAAACTTTAATATATTTTAGAGAATGTTTTATCAGCATATAATGTGCTCCTTTCTGTTTGCAACTGCAAACATCCCAATGACTAGAAGGATGTTGTATAATTTAATTAGTCTCTTACTGATGGATATATAGGTTTTTATAGTCTTTTGCAATTATCACAATGCTGCATGAATAACCTTGTACATGCTTCCTTCACTGAATGTGAGTATCTAAACTAGATTTTATCAAAGGATATGTGTGACTTTCTTAAATAATGCCAGACTATCCTCTTGGTTAGTTTTGCCAATTAACACCACCATCCAGGCCAGGTGCAGAGGGTCAGGCTTATACTCCAAGGACTTTGGGAGGCTGAGGTGGGAGAATCACTTGAGCCCAGGAGCTTGAGAATTGCCTGAGCAACACAGGGAGACCCCATCTCTACCTACCCGCCCCCCCAAAAAAGAAGAAATTAGCTGGGCACCACAACATGGTGTTGTGCACCTGTAGTCCTAGCTACTCTGGAGGCTGAGGCAGGAGGATTGCTTAAGGACAGAAGTTTGAGGCTGCAGTGAGCTCTGATGGTGTTGCCACACTCCGGACTGGGTGACAGAGCAAGACCCTCTCTCTCTAACAACAACAAAACACTACAATACATAAAGTATGAGTACATCTATTTCCCCTGCCCAGTCAACACAAGAGTTTTCAAATTTTTTGGTCTTTATCTTAGATCACTGGTTCTCAATTGGGGGCTATTCTGCTTCCCTAGGGAACATTTAGCATCAGAAGATGGCCCAGCCCGACCTGGTAAAGGGAGATCATGAGTAGAGGTCACAAGATTGTCTTCAGCAGAGATAAGATAATCAGAATTATCAACTGGAATTGTCTTAAGCTGAGAACTCATTCTTTAAAAGCTCTGTATTTCCGTGAATGTTCAGGAAATTTGGGATTTTGAGATGAGAAGGTCTGTCATTTTTCCTCCTTTGCCAGCAAAGTAAACTCTCTCTTTCCTTCCTCCTCAAACCGCTCAACCTCATTATTCGGCCTCGTGGACAAGTACCGAGTAACAGACAGGAATCCGCAGTCAACAGACACCCTGAAAACCAGCTCAAATCTTGCATCTCTAGGTTAGTCCCTACTAGAACATTTCTTATGATCTAATCCAGCACTGGCAAAGTGAAACATCTACAGAGACCAGGCAGGTAACAAATGAACAACAGAGGCCACAGATAAGAATAACAAGAGCTGACAGATGACAAATGGGTCCAACAGAGACCGTATAAAATGGTGGGCACTTTGACAAAATAAGGGAAGCAAATTAGGGCAGAGGAGGACTCTTGTCTCACTGGGTCAGAGGGAGCAGGTACTCAGCTCCAAAACCCACTGCTGAACTACAGGAATATTTATGCTTAGGTATATTTATGTTCAATCTCAAAAGAACTCACACCAGTTTTCAGCTCAGTAAATTCAACACAAGTTGTGTGCAGATACCACCTGTAGTCCCAGCATAACTGGCTCCAGGAACAAATTTCAATTTGTTTGTTTTTGATAAACCCTCTATGTTTTTGATAATCCTCTCCCTTAACTACTAGACCTTTCCCTTCTGAGTTGTTTTCCAGAAATGATGGATTTTCTGCAGGACAAAGGAAATGAGACTCTGAAGGCCCAAGGGCAAACTTGCCACAGGACTCATCATCCCCCTTGACCTGCCCCTAGGCACATGGCCTCTCCTTGAAAAGCCCAGTATCTTCATTAGTCAGAGACAGATTTGAGGCAGCTTCTCCTGTTCTCCCAATAAGAGCTGTCATATTAAAAATTTCTTTTTTCCTTAGCAATCCGCATTGTCTCAATAATTGGATCTTTGAGCAATGAGCAACTGGACCTAAGCCAAAACTCCCTGAGGTTTCAACACCACCAGCTACTTGAGGAGGGAGGATCGCTTGAGCCCAGGAGTTCAGTAAGTTCAAATCCAGCCTGGGCAATAAAGCAAGACCCCATCTCTAAAATAAAATAAGTAAATGAGTAAGTCCAACACAGCCACATTTTCTTACAGACTTGAATAAACTATTGTTTCTTTAGCTTGCATTTAGAAAGCTAGTAGCATGGAAGTTATGTTTACTCTAGAATCCCATTCAGCAAGACCTGTATTCATATTTTCAGAGACATAACAATAAGAGAGACATTTCAGAGACATAACAATAAGTAACTAAGGCCTATCTAGGGTGCAGCAGACTTACATGTCCCAACTAGCACTCACTCAAGATCAGAAACTCACAGTGGAATGGCAGTTTCAGTTTTTCAGGGAAAAACAGTTCCTGGTTTTTATATAACATATGAGGCAACCAATTCATCAGGATTTACCCAAGATCTTCTCAGTTTTAGTACTGAAGGTCCCCTGTTGTCTCAGGAACTCCCTCAGTTCCAGGCAAACCAGAATGATTGGTTACCATATCAGCCCAACTAGTTGAAATCCATGTAAGTTGTATTACATATACGATGAAACATCATAAAAAACCAAACTTACTCAACAAAAGCACCAAGCCAGAGTTAATACAAAACTCAAGAGAGATTTCTCCCAGAAACACTCATAAATGTCATTACGAATACCATCAGCAACTTTCAGTAAATACAGCAGTAAATTTCAAAAACACTGTTTTTCACATCATTCCTCGATCAGAAGGCAATTCAGCAAAAACAATTCTGGGGAAAGGAAAAAAAAAAAATACTGGTCTGGTATAATTCTGGAGGAGCTCTTAAATCAGTCTAATAGGATGTGCCAGCAGAATCATTTGGCCAGTATAAGGTTTTAAAGCATTTGAATTTGAATACTTTTACCTGGATGAATAAGCAAGCTCAGATCCACAAGCCCCTCCACTCTTACACTTGACCACTTTACACATCAATGTAATCTGTCTGTTCCTGGGAAGATGGATCCAGAGCAATGGTTGAGTCTTTTTACTGACATATTCAATATGAACACTAGTTCACAACTGTGGGAATTTCTTATGAGTGGGTTAAGGTGAAGAGATAACTGAGGTGATTCCCCTCCATCCCCTTCCAGGGATTTCCCTACCCCCATTATGAATCCACAGATAGGTTGCCCAGCCTTCAAGATTATCCTCCAAAGATACTATTTCACTCAAAGGAGTTTTTGTGATGCACTGGGTGGCAGTGCATTTTAATTCATGGCTTCCTGACAAGTATCTGAAGTGCAGCTAATTATGCTTTAAGTGAGACTAGCTGGGAAGTAGGGCTGACCTTCTGATATGAAACGGAAACAGAAGAGGAAGCTATCCAGCCTCTACCTGAGGTATGGCAGAAAAAATACCCTTAAGATTCTTTTCTTCAAGAATAATTTAGAACCCCCACCTCCATACATCTGTGCCAGGTGCTGGAGGTTTATAGGAAGAGATGATACAATTCCTGCCCTCCAGAGCTTTCAGTCCATTAAGAGAAGCAGCCAACAGTAAATGCTATCTCTAGGGTAGGGAGAAGGTCCTAGGGCAGAGAACACCTAAGAGGGGCAACTTAACATGGGAATGAAGGAAAGCTTCCAAGGGGAGATGTCTTCTAAGTTGAGCTCTGACACAAAAAGAGACAAAAGCTATCTAACTTTCTTTTTGGAAAAAGAAAACAGAAAGCTATCTCTGAGAAGAGGAGATGGCATTCACAGCACGGCAAAGGCCCATTTTGGCACAGCAAGTCCTTCCAACAGGTACAAATGAAAAGTACAGGTTCAAGAAACAACCCAGGCTGGGCATGGTGGCTCACGCCTGTAATCCTAGCACTCTGGGAGGCCGAGGCGGGTGGATCACTCAAGGTCAGGAATTAGAAACCAGCCTGAGCAAAAGCAAGACCCCATCTCTACTAAAAATAGAAAGAAATTAATTGGCCAACTAAACACATATAGAAAAAATTAGCCGTGCATGGTGGTGCATGCCTGTAGTCCCAGCTACTTGGGAGGCTGAAGCAGAAGGATCGCTTGAGCCCAGGAGTCTGAGGTTGCTGTGAGCTAGGCTGATGCCACGGCACTCTAGCTGTGGCAACAGAGTGAGACTCTGTCTCAAAAAAGAAAAAAAAAGAAACAACCCAAATTAACTGAAAAACGAATAAACAAAATGTAGGATATCCATATGATGGCATATTATTTGTCAATAAGAAGGAATGAAGAACTGACAACATGGATAAACTTTGAAAACATTGTGAAAGAAGCCAAGTCACAAAAGACCATGTAATGTATGATTCCACTTACATGAAATGTCCAGAATAAGCAAATCCAGAGACAGAAAATAGAATAGTGCTGCCTAGGACTGGGGAGATTGTGAGAGAAACAAGGAGTGACTGATCATAGATGGGTACAAGGTTGTTTTTAGAGTGAAATGTTCTAGATATTACTCCAAAATGGAGGAAAACGTTCTAAAATTTACTGTGGTGAATGGTTCTCAACTCTGTGAATATATTAAAAACCATTGTACACACACTTTAAGTAGGTGACTTATATGGTAGATGTTTATGTTTTTTAAAAGTACAAGTTTAAGGGCAGGACATTGACAGAGTTGTCTTCTAACAATTTATATTTTCATAGTCAGAGATAAGATTGCTAAAGAATATAGGGAAAGGTTACAAAGTCCCAGATTTTTTAAGAAGTGTAACATCTATCAGGAATCAGTGAGGGGTGTGCTCAGAGCAGGGGGCCTGCAGAACGGCTCCTCTGTTTACAACACACCCAACAGAAATCTGGGGTCATTATGATAAGCGACACAAAACTTGTGGCCTCCCTATGAACAAATGCCCTACATGTGAAGAAGAAGGGGGAAAAAAAAGGAATCAGTGTATTCTACAAGGCCCCTCAGATACTGACATGTATATGAATCACCTGTGGATATCCGTCAACAAACATTCTGATTCAGCAAGTCTGGAGTAGGGCCTCCAGACTTTTTAAAGTTCTAACACTCAGGTGATGCCAATGCTTTGGTTCATGTGTCACGTTGAGTAGCAATGTTCTAAAGAGCTGAGTTTCAGGTAAGAGCAGAAGGTGAGGAGGCCAAAAATTATAGGGAAAACTGCTATCCATAAAATGGGACCTGAGGGTAGACAGTATAAAAGTGTAGGAAGAAAGAAACAACTGTTTGGGTCAAGGGAGTGGGGGGGGGGGACAGAACAAAACAATATGAGGACTTTGGGAGCTGAAGTGAAGGTTGCAGAAATAATATGGGCAGTCAGTCTCCTATTAGAACAGATATTGAGGGATTTTAAGTTTGGTGCCATAACTTACAAAATTATTGTCCTCTCTTCATTTTTTTTAAATTGTATATACTTCAGGTATTCAAAATGTTGTCTTGATATATGTATCCGTAGTAAAATGATTACTACACTCAAGAAAATTAACATATCCATTACATTTTTTGTGGTAAGACCACCTAAAATCTACCCTCTTTGCAAATTTTCACTATATAATATTAACTATAGTCCTCATGCTGTACATTAGATCTCTAGACTTATTCATCCTATGTAACTGCGACTTTGTTTTTGACCCACATCTCCCCATTTCCTCTCCCTCTCCACCCCTGGTAAACATCATTCTACTCTTTCTGTGTACTCAATTCTTTTTAGATTCCACATGTAAGTGAGATGCAGTATTTTTCTTTCTGTATCTGGCTTATTTCACTTAGCATAATGTCTTCTAGGTTCATCCATGTTGTCACAAATGGCAGGGTCTCCTTTTTAACGACGAATAATATTCCACTGTGTGTTTCTTTATCCATTCATATATGGATGGACACTTAGATTGTTTCCATATCTTGGCTACTATGAATAATCCTGCAAAGAACATGAGAGCACACATATCCCTAGGTCCTTCTGTCTGTTTAGACTGTAAGTAAATAATTCTATGATAAATAATGACATGAAGGCCAGTTGCAGTAGCTCACTCCCCAGCACTTTGGCAGGCCAAAAAGCTAGGAGTCCAAGATTAGCCTGGGCAACAAAGTGAGACCCCCATCTCTACAAAAAATTTTAAAATTAGCCAGGTGTGGTGGTGCATGCCTGTAGCCCTAGATACTGGGGAGAATTGCTTGAGCCCAGGAGTTTGTCAAGTGAGCTATGATGGCACCACTGCACCCCAGCCTAGGCAACAAAGACCCTGTCTCTAAGAAAAAGAAAAAAATAATGGCATGGCGGGCGTGGTGGCTCACGCCTGTAATCCTAGCACTCTGGGAGTCCAAGGCGGGCTGATCACTCAAGGTCAGGAGTTCGAAACCAGCGTGAGCAAGAGCGAGACACCATCTCTACTAAAAAAATAGAAAAAAATTAATTGACTAACTAAAAATATATAGAAAAAATTAGCCAGGCGTGGTGGCGCATGCCTGTAGTCCCAGCTCCTTGGGAGGCTGAGGCAGGAGGATCGCCTGAGTCCAGGAGTTTGAGGTTGCTGTGAGTTAGGCTGACATCACGGCACTCACTCTAGCCTGGGCAACAGAGAAAGAATCTGTCTCAAAAAAAAAAAAAAAAATGGCATGATAAGCATTTCTGAATGTGAATGTGTTCAATTATGTGATTATTTCCTTAGGATAAATTCCTAGATGTGGAACTCCTGATTAACGGGTATGAGCATTTTTGGGTAACTTTTTATTGAAGTACAAGATATAAACAGAAAAGTCTACGTATCATAAATGTACTGCCCAATGAAATTTTTTTTCATTTTTAATCAGGTTTATTGAGGTATAATTTACATCAGTAAAATCTGACCATTTTAGTGTGCATTTCTATGAATTTTGACAAACACATGCAGTCACATCACCACCACCACAAAGGAGATAGTCTCCTTACCCCAGAGATTCCCCTTGGGTGGGATTTTATTCTTACTATATTGATGGTAATTATGTCTGCCTTGCTCTCCAACAGAGTGAGCTCTATAAAAGTGGAGATATTGCCTTTTCATCTAGTGTCCATAACCCTGACGATAAATTTCTATCTAATGAGTGAAACATCTCTTGTCAGTAACATCTAATTTGCACGTGGCAGCGTCAGGATAAGAACTCACAGCTCCTTACTCCCCCAGAATGTTCTTCCATTATAACTGAAAGAAAAAGCAAAGAAGCCAGGGAGAAAAGAGGTCAACACGAACTATCTAGAACATCTAGTCCACACAGGGTGAGAAGTCTGTAGCTTTCCAGAGAGAGATGCTGCTGGAGCATGCAGGGGAAGATGGGGCCGGGTGATGGAGGGCACTGAATGCTGAGCTGAAACACAGACAGCTTCCACGACTAGCCCAAAGGTCACACGATAATAAGTGGAGGAGCAGGGACTTGAATCTATCTAGGCAGCTCGGCTCCAGAGTCCATCGTCCTGACCCCTTTATCTTACTGCCCCTCAACAGCGGTCCATTACGGGACCTAAACTGGACCGGCGGTATAAAGTTGTCGTGTGGACAAAATTATGCGGGTGACATGACAGATTCTCCCAAACCCCCCTCTATTCTAAATCTCACTCCTGGCTGCTGTTTGTAATAAAAGATTTTGGCAGTGTTTGTAATGAGAGCTACAGGCCAAAGCGAGACCTACGCGACTGCCGGAAAATTAAACAAGACAACACATTAAAACGCCAGGCACTGCGTAACACCTCGTGATATTTAAGAGTTCGGCACCTGAGGAGGCTCGGATTTTCCGTCCCTCCTGGGCCACGCAGGGCTTGGGGAAGCGGATTTCCCCACACCGCACCCCCAATGTCCCCGTCCCCGCTCCGGAAAGGCGGCTCGTCGCCCCCTTCTCGATGGGGCCGGGGAGACTGCAGCCGCGCCGCAGCCGCCCGGGACGCCGGGTCCCTCCCGAGCCCGCGCAAGTCCGCCCTCACCTGCCGGCCCCATGTACTTGACCACGCCCTGGGTCTTGAACACCTCCCGAGCGGCCAGCAGCGCGTCCTCGCCGTGCGTGGTGTAGAAGTCTCCCCGGTCGAAGAGGCGCACCGTGGTGGTCGGCTTCTCCGGCATGCCCTGGAAGAAGCGCACGAAGCCGGCCTCGGCCGCGCTCTCCAGCTGCAGCGTCTCCTTCGGCTGCACCGCCATTTCAGAACCTCGCTCCACCGCCTGGCTGAGGGAGCCGCGCGACCCTGCACCCACTAAGCTTTTTCCCGCCTCCCCTCCCTCACCACGCAGACGGCGTCCGGCCTCTACGGATACACCCAATCAGTATCCAACGCTGCGTGTCGGTGGGTGGGAGTCCGCCGCGGCAGCCAATCATAAACGGACGCGGCCCGGCTTCCCGCGCACGCTGGCGGACTCTGTGCACTGCGCATGCTTGCCCCTAGGTCGGGCACCGGACCTCAGATGCGCATTTGTAGCCGCGATCCCTTCTCCGGGTTTTCGGGGATGCGCGGCTAGGAAGCTAGGTGGATGTAAGGCTAGGTGGGCGGCGACCAGGTGGGAAGTTCCCAGCAGGTATTGATTGAGCTTTCGTGCCTGGAAGCATGGGCGTGAAACCGGAAGGAAACTTGAAAACAAAGAAAAACTAGCCTTCCTCCTCATCCCAGTATTTTGTTCAAACTTGTGCTCCTCTCCAGCAGTACCTCCCTTTTCTTTTTTAAGCAAAACCACAAGATTACAGATGTTTTTCTCCACAGCCTCCTTACTGCTCCCTGCTAGCCAAATTCTCGTTTCGTCCACTCGTTGATTTAATTTCATTCATTCAAAATGTATTTGTATGGCCTGCTATGGCTATATGACTCTTCTTGGCTCTTAGGATCACCAGTAAAGAGAAAAATCATTGCTTTTGTTCTGCTTATATTCTAATGAAAGGATTCAGTTAAGTAAACGAAATGATTCAGTAGAAGATAAGTAGGTAAAAAAATGCATACATCGATCAGGGATGATTGAAATTTTTTTTAAATGTTGAGCAAAGACTTTAATCAACTCCCTTAGAAAAGGTATTGCACAATCCTGTTTGACTCACCCTTCCCCATGGAAGTGGCCCCCAAACCTAATTCAGCAGCAGGATCACCCTGGGGGGTTTCAAACATTCATTGGCCTCACCCACATAAAACGGGTCATAATTTCTGGAGGTTGAGCCTTGGAATCTTTTTTGAAAGCTCCCTGGATATTCCTGACAGTCAGCTCAATTTGGAAATCACTGGCCTACAGGTTAAAATTCAAATGTATTCGAGCAGTCGAGAAAGTTTGGATCGTCTAACTGCAGACTACCTTTCCAGCAACATCCCCCGCAGTTTGGCAACACTCTCTCCTCTCTCCCCTATGCTAAGATCTGGGACCATGCACTTACCTTTCCACATTTGGCTTCAACACAAACTTGACCCTCTGCTCTGGAATAGCCCTTCCCTGACCTTTCTGTTGCAAATTCCTGAACATCCTTCAGTTCTCAGCTCAAAGATCTCAGAAAAGCCTGCCTAGTCTCCCCAGCTGTAATTAGTTTCATTGTTGGCTGAGGTCCCACCTCATTCATATATCTATCATGATACTTGCCGCATTGTTTTAGGGATATATCTGTTTACCTGTCTCTCTTACTAAACAACTGGAAAGGACAAGGATGAGTGTGTATATGTTTATTTATAGCTAATAATATTGGCTAACATTCATCAGCAATTACTGATTGTCAGGTGTTTTTTAAATTTTTACATGTGTTTACTGTTTTAATCCTCTCAACTCTAGGTGTTAGGTACTATTATGATTTTTATTTTACAATGAAAAAAATGGAAACTTGCAGATGTGAAGTAACTTGCTCAAGATCACAGAGCTAGTAAGTGATAGAATTCAGTCTTGCTCCAAATTCTGTACATGTAACCATCTGTGTGTATACAGAATCTGGAGCAAGACTGTGTACTGAGAAAGAAAATGTGTTTCAAACCTGAATTTAAAAAAAAAAGGAGGGGTCTCACTGTCACCCAAGCTGGCCTCGAATTCATGGACTGAAGTGATCCTTCAACCTCCACCTCCCAAGTAACTGGGACTAAGGAACATGCCACCATCTCCAGCTAAGAAAATTTTTTTTTAATTTGTATAAATTTAAGGGATATGAGTGCAGTTTTGTTAAATAGATATATTACATATTGATGAATTCTCGGCTTTTGGAGTAACCATCATCCAAATAGTGTACATTATACCTATTAAGTAATTTCTCATCCCTCCCCCACCTCCCACCCTCCTACTATTCCAAATCTCCAATGTGTTTTTTTAAAATGAACAAGCTTTTAATACAGCTCCGGTATGTAAAATACTGTACACTGTAAAAGATCTAGAAAACTAGAGCTTCAACTCATGTTTTTAAAAAGCCATTACGCTTAATTGAAAAACCAAGTGTAGAATACAAAATTTCAACAACAGCCATGGTGATTCCAGGGTGTTTATATCCCCAAGTCCATGCAGAGCTGCAGCCATACTCAGTGGAGGTATCACACTGGTCTGTTGTGTGGCAACATGTTTTTTTAAGACAGGGGCTTACCCAGTCCCCTAGGCTGGAGTGCAGTGCAACCTCCTTGGCTCAAGCAATCCACCAGCCTCAGCCTCCCAAGTAACTGGGGCTATAGGCACATACCCACTAAGCCTGGCTAATTTTTCTACTTTTTGTAGAGATGGGGGTCTCGCTGTGTTGCTCAAGCTGAGGCTGGCTGATTTTTTTTTTTTCTTTTTTATTGGGGGAAAACTACAAAGCATTTACAGTATAATGTTTACAGTCACAATTTATAGTGAGAGGCTGGCTGATTTTGAACCCCTGGCCTCAAGCAATCTTCTCACCTTGACCTCCCAAAATGCTAGGATTACAGGCGTGAGCCACTGTGTCCGGCCTCCAATGTCTATTAGTCCATGTGTACACACTATTGAACTCCCACTTACAAGTGAGAGAAATTTTTTTTTTTAGCATCCATTCCAAGCAGAATAAGAAATTTTTTTAATTGACAAAATTTGTATATATTTATGGTATACAATGTGATGTTTTGAAATATGTATACTGTACATTGTGGAAGAAATTATTTAAAAAAACAGCTTTATGGAGATATAATTCACACACCTTACAATTCATCCATTTAAAGTATACAACTCAACAGCTTTTAGTATATTAACAGAGTTGTGTAACCATCACCACAGTCTAATATTAGAACACTTTGTCACTCTAAAAAGAAATCCAATACTCATTAGCAATCACTCTCCATTTCCCCTCCCCCAAGCCCTTGGCAACCACTAATCTACTGTCTATCTCTATACATTTTGTTTACTCATTTTTCAGTTAATTTGGGTTGTTTCTTTCTTTTTTTTTTTTTTGAGACAGAGTCTCACTCTGTTGCCCAGGCTAGAGTGCCGTGGCGTCAGCCTAGCTCACAGCAACCTTAAACTCCTGGGCTCAAGCGATCCTATTGCCTCAGCCTCCCAGGTAGCTAGGAGTACAGGCATGTGCCATCATGCCCGGCTAATTTTTTCTATATATTTTTAGTTGTCCAGCTAATTTCTTTCTATTTTTTTAGTAGAGATGGGGTCTCGCTCTTGCTCAGGCTGGTCTCGAACTCCTGAGTTCAAACCATCCACCCACCTCGGCCCCCCAGAGTGCTAGGATTACAGACGTGAGCCACCACTCCCGGCCAGGAAAATCTTGAATGCAGTAAAATTTGATATATTGGGAGTATAGTGGGAAATAAGGTAGATTGTGACTAGATTTCACTTAGTCTGGTAATGACATTGAGAAATGACTGAGAGTAGGGAGAATTTGGTGTCAGGGAAATCAGGAATTACATTAATCTAAGCGTGGGATGAAGTTCTGGAGCAGGTTATTGGCAATGGGAGTGGAGAGGAAGGAGAAGCCAAAGGAGGCCAAGTAGGGCGACCACAGACACACAGGACCCCATGGGCTGAGATGCCAACCTTGCAATGCTTCTGTGAGTGCCATTGCTCTCATGACACCACTGCCATGAGTGTCTTTTCAACTGTTCTTACTTCTTTTCATCACAAGATTCCAAGTAATAGGTGGGGGTGCTTGTGTCCTGAATGCTCAGAGCAAAGGGAGGATCTCTGCCCTTAAATTTCCAAAGAAGGGGTCAGAAAACTGGCTCTCATCAACACCACACACACACAGAGTTCTCCCTAGATTAAAGAGGAGATAGGATGCTGGACAGTCAGAAGGAGAAAAAGTGCTCCCTACAGGGCCAGACTGAAAGGCCTTAGCCCCTCTGGCAGAGGGAAGGGGTAGCTTTTATGTCGTATAAAAGTGTTATGATCAATCTACAAATAACTCAAACAAATCAGCAAGCAAAAAACAACCCCATCAAAAAGTGGGCAAAAGACATGAAAAGTTTTTCAAAAGAAGATAGACAAATGAGTATTACAGCCCTTTTAGAATTTGTCTAGCAGGTTTTCGCATCCTTAGCAGAAAACCCCCCTCAAAAAAAAGGAAGGTAGACAATGGCCAACAAACATATGAAAAAATGTTTAACATCACTAATCATCAGGGAAATTAAAACTATAAATTAAAACTACAATGAGATATCACCTTACCCTTATCAGAATGGCCATTATTAAATAGTCAGCAGACAATAGATGCTAGCATGGATGCAGAGAGATAAGAACATTTATACACTCTTGTTGGGACTGCAAATTAGTACAACCTCTATGGAAAACAGTTTGGAGATTCCTCATAGAAATAAATGTCGACCTATCATTTGATCCAGCATTCTAGCAATCCCACTGCTGGGTATCCACCTAAAGGAAAATAAATCTTTTTTTTTTTTTTTTTTTGTTGGAGACAGAGTCTCATTTTGTTGCCTGGGCTAGAATGCCATGGCGTCAGCCTAGCTCACAGCAACCTCAAACTCCTGGGCTCAAGCGATCCTTCTGCCTCAGACTCCCAGGTAGCTGGGACTATAGGCATCTGCAACCATGCCTGGCTAATTTCTTCTATATAATTTTAGTTGGGTCTTGCTCTTGCTCAGGCTGGTTTCGAACTCCTGAGCTTGAGCGATCCTTCCTCCTCGGCCTCCCAGAGTGCTAGGATTATAGGCGTGAGCCTGGAAAATAAATAATTTTATCAAAAGACACATGCACTCAAATGTTTATCATAGCACAATTCACAGTTGCAAAGATGTGGAACCAACCTAAGTGCCCATTAATTCATGAGTATATAAAGAAAATGTGGTTCATATATACCATAGAGTAGTACTCAGCCATAAAAAGGAATGAAATAATGTCTTTTGCAGCAATGAGAATGGAACTGGAGACCATTATCCTAAGTGAAGTATCTCAGGAATGGAAAAACAAACTCCCCACATACCCTCTGATGATATGGGACTAATCGATGGGCACACATGGGCACAGAAAGATACAAAGGTCATTGAAAATCAAGAAGGGAGGAGGGGAGGGGGTAAAAACCTACCTATCAGGTACAAGGAACACTATTGGGGTGATGGACACACTAATAACCCTGACTTAAGCATTATAAAAGCTATCCATGTAACAAAAACATTTGTACCCCCTTAACATTTTGAAATTTAAAATAAAGTGTTAGAATCAACTTTAGACAAATAATTCTCGGAGCAATGTGGGGTTTGGGCTGGAGAGGGTATAGATTGGTGGCAAACAGACCAAGGGAAGTGTGTAAGAGAAAGCAGATTAGAGGAGTATTTATTTCTGGGGGAGAATCACAGGAACTGGCAATTAAAATAATGGCAGAGATGAGAGAGAAGAATTTGGGACTTGGCTCATGGAGATGCTGTTAACTGACTCTAGAATACATGAGATGAAATAGGTTTGTGGAAGAAGATGAAGAGATCATTAAAGCCTAGTTGCATGAAACAGACAGTTTAGTACAAAACTCAGGATGAAGCACAGAAATGGAGATGGCGCGTCTGTTATCATCTAGGTTCACAGATGGTAACAAAGGCAAGGGAATGGATGAAATCCTCCAGGAAGAAAAAGGGAGGAAAAATAGAAGTAAGGACAAATCCTGGGAACATCAGTATTGCAGAGTCAGTAGAAGAGGAAAACAATCAGGAGAGACTAATACCAGTGAAGCCAAAGAAGAGAATGTATAGGCAACATACTGGAGTAGGAACGGGGAAGTCATCATGGTGATAGACTTCAGGGAAATCAAATGATTCAACACTGAGGGAACAGGGTCATCAGCAATAGGGTCAGTGTTGACCTTAGCAAGAGTAGCTTCAGAAGTGATAGGACAGAGACTAGAAGGCAACAGGTTGAAGAGTGTGCCAGTTGTTGACTTACTGCCTTAGTTTCAAGTTCACCCTTTTCGCTTCTCTGTGAAAATGGATCTGAAGCTTGGTCAGCAGAGGGCGCAGAGAGGCACTGCAAGAAGAAGGATTATTTTTCTAGCTCTTGTGGTGCTGGCTCGGTAGGATCCTGCAGCACCCAGTCTTCTCCGTCACCAGGCTCTTGCAGCATGGGTGCCTTCTCCAGCACACTGCTGCACCTGCCAGAAGCTTCCCTGAGTGCCTGCCCCCCACCCCATGGGCAATTTCATAGAGCGCCTTTGGTGTCTGCTGAGACACCTCCCTGTGAATAGCTTTCCCCCAGCACCCAAGAGCAGGGGTCAGCAAACTAAGGATCAGAGAGTAAATATTTTAGACTTTGTGTGCCATTGGGTCTGTTAAACTACAGTCGACTCTTGAACAACAAAAGTTTGAATTGCACAGGTCTATTTATGCAGATTTTTTTTTCAATGAAAGTACACCAAATGTACCTCTCCTGCCTCACCTTCCACTTCCTCCACCTCTTCCACCTTTGCCACCCCTAAGACAGCAAGAGCAACTGTTCATCTTCCTCCTTCTCCTCAGCCTACTCAATGTGAAGACGATGAAGATGAAGACCTATATGATGATCCACTTCTACTTAATGAATAGTAAATATATTCTCTTCCTTATGATCTTCTCAATAACATTTTCTTTTCTCTAGTTTTCTTTATTGAAAGAATACACATATAACATATAAAATATGTTAATTGACTGTTTTATTTTTTTTTTTTTTGAGACAGAGTCTCACTCTGCTGCCTGGGCTAGAGTGAGTGCCGTGGCGTCAGCCTAGCTCACAGAAACCTCAAACTCCTGGGCTCTAGTGATCCTACTGCCTCAGCATCCCGAGTAACTGGGACTACAGGCATGCGCCACCATGCCCGGCTAATTTTTTCTATATATTTTTAGTTGGCCAATTAATTTCCTTATATTTATAGTAGAGACAAGGTCTCGCTCTTGCTCAGGCTGGTTTCAAACTCCTGACCTTGAGTAATCCGCCCGCCTTGGCCTCCCAGAGTGCTAGGATTACAGGCGTGAGCCACCTCGCCCGGCAATTGACTGTTTATTATCAGTAAGGCTTAGGTGAACAGTAGGCTATTAGTTGTTAGGTTCTCTTGGGGAATCAAAAGTTGTATGTGGATTCTCAGTTGTGCAGGAGTGGGTGCCCCTAACCCCCTCATGGTTCAAGGGTCAACTGTACTCAACTCTGCTGTTGTAGTGCAAACAGCCACATATAATACATAAATGAATGACTGTAGCTGTGCTCTAATAAAACTTTGTGGACACTGAAATTTACATTTCATATAATTTTCACATATAAAATACTATTCTTTTGATTTTTTCAACCATTTAAAAATGCAAAAACCATGATTGACCCCTGGACTATATAAAAACAGGTAGCAGGCCAGCCTGATGACCCTAAGTTTGATGATTTCTACCCTAGAGAGATTTCCAGCAAGTTCCACAACTCAGATTTTCAAAGAGTTCTGCCACTGCGGCACCACAGCAACTTCTGCGCTATTCAATGAGTCACAGTTCTTCTCCCTCAAGGTCTGGATCTCAGCCCAGAATAGGGGCTGGGGAGAATGGAGCAGGTCCTTTCTATGGTTGCTGTCTCAGCCTTAGGGGTAAGTGGCTGCTGTTTTTTTTTTTTTTGGAGACAGAGTCTCATTCTGTTGCCTGGGCTAGAGTGCGGTGGTGGCATCAGCCTAGCTCATAGCAACCTCAATTCCTGGGCTCAAGCAATCCTCCTGCCTCAGCCTCCCCAGTTGCTTGGACTACAGGTGGGAACCACTGTACCCAGCCTACATTTTATATCAAATATAAATATAAATGATTGTAAGTACTCATGGAAAACTCTAATTTGTTGTTAGCATTCAAAGCATTTTAACCTATTATGTGTATGCCACGAAATTTGAAATTTCACTCAATGTGATTAAAGTTATAAAATTTAGTTTTAAATGTTTTATTTCATGGTTCATAAAAAAGTTTGTATGTACAAGACTCAAACAGAAAAGGCAGCTTTCAATCACAAATGAGACAGTAGTCATTCAAACTCTTACTGAGGAAGCATATCTAATGCATACTCTTCAATGTTATGCATAAATAATTTTAACTATGCAGTCCAAGTTCTGGGTTTTCTATTACATCTACATATATAAGACACTGTGGTCAAATTTTAAGATTGGTAAAGTCAATTTCATGCTGCTTATACTCTGAGTACAGACTTCACTATTGCAAATATATGATGTTAACTAACAAAACAGTAATCCTCCAAGGTTTTCTCTTTGTCCCATGTTCATACATTTGTAATCTGAGTCCGTCTGGTAATTCTCCTTCTTGTAGTTAATCTTCAAATGACAGTAGTTATGCATTAAGTTCTCGGTGCATCTCACCCATCTCCTTTATCTAAAACAGAGAGAAAAAGCAAGGAAAAATTTTTTTCCAATCTTTTCTTTATTCTGGAAAGTTAAAAAAAAAAAACCAAAACATTTGGAGAGGAAAACCAGATGATTCTCTTCCACATTTAGAAGACTTATTTAAATTTAAAAAAAAAAAAAGACATCTGTATTACATGGAAACACACATTGAATGTGTCCAAGCTGCTCTTTAGAGACAAGATGGCCAAAATGACTAGGGAAAGTAGCCTGTATGCTAGATCTTCAAAAATAGATAAGATTTTTATTAAATTTATACTATTTTTATAGCTAGAAAGAATCATTTCATTTTCTTTTATTAATCTTTTATTTTATAGGTGAGGAAATCAAAGTTCAGAAATAAGTATCCCAGATAACATAATTATAGGCAGAACTGAGACAATAGTGATCATTACTCCTACTACTATTCTGTTGACAAACATTTTGCTATGGCAACCATGGGACCAACACTTTATATAGATTAATGTTAATCTTACTTTACACAGATTATATTTATTTTTGCAACAGGTCTGTACTATTATCCTCATTTTGTAGATGAGGAGATATAAAGGCTTAAAGAAGTTACATAACTTGTCCAGCTAATAAGGGGTCAAATCCAAGCCTGTATTGCTCTTAACCAAAACACTACACAGTCATTCTGCTTGTCTGTTACAATTCAATTCAGAGATAGTCCCCTAGACCTATGGTGATCAAACCAGGTAAACCAGATGGTTACTATGGATTGGGAAGAAAATGCTAGAATTTTCTGGTTCTATTAGATTTTTTCAATATTCTTTTTTTTTTTTTTTTTTTGAGAAAGTGTCTCACTCTGTTGCCCAAGCTAGAGTACTGTGGCATCAGCCTAGCTCACAGCAACCTCAAACTCTTGGTTGGGCCGAAGCAATCCTTCTGCCTCAGCCTCCCAAGTAGCTGGGACTACAGGTATGTGCCACCATGCCCGGCTCATTTTTTCTATATATTTTTAGTTATCCAATTAATTTCTTTCTACTTTTAGTAGAGACGGGCTCTCGCTCTTGCTCAGGCTGGTTTGAACTCCTGACCTTGAGCGATCCTCCCGCCTCCGCCTCCCAGAGTGCTAGGATTACAGGCGTGAGCCACCGTGCCTGGCTTGATTTTTTCAATATTCTTTACATTTCTATTTTTGTTATTTGCTAAAATAGTAGTAAGTGGCACATATAAATATACAGATATACAAAAACTGATGAGTATACAAAAAACGTTATTGATAGGGTTCAAGGACAAGTGTGTTCCCATCTAATTCCAAGGGACTGAGCACACTAAAAATCTGACACTTTGATTTCACACTAGTATAGGTGAATAGTTAGTATGCAACAGATTTATTATAACAAATTAAGTTCATTTAAAATTATTATTTCACTGGCATAGAGACAATAAATCAGATCATTAGTAACACTGAGTTTCTCTAATGTGAACTCATTGGAGTATGCCTCTAAAACAGTGGTCCCCAACCTTTTCAGCACCAGGGACCGGTTTCATGGAAAACAATTTCTCCATGGACTGCAGAGGGGAGGGTTCTGCAGCCCAGTCCCTAACATGGCACAGACCAGCATCAGTCTGAGGCCTGGGGGTTGGGGACTGCAGCTCTAAAAGATTCCACTAAATGTTAACACATTGTAAAGTAAAAATCATAGGCTTTCCATTCTACTCTTCTGTGAAGGCGAATTCAATATCAGGTGTTCTGCCATGGAACTCATGCAAGAAAATTTAGGTAAGAGTGCCGTCTAAGACTGTCCTTAACACACTACAGTATAAATGGACTCCAGTATAACTGAGATCTGTCAGGGTCGAGGAAGGTATGGTGATTATTAGGAGTAAGAAATTCAACAAAACCTTTTTATTACTTAAGTAATCCGTTTACCTCAGCCTTCTGATACCTTGCCATTCTCTTCTTTCTGGAAATAACCTAAATGGAAGAAAAATGATTGCTATTTTAGGACTGATACTCAAAAAAGTTGGTCTAAATTGACATATATGCCGTTTTTCTTTTGAGACTCTGGTCTCACTCTGTTGCCCTGGGTAGAGTGTAGTGGCATCGTCATACCTCACTACAACCTCAAACTCCTGGGCTCAAGCAGTCCTACTGCCTCAGCCTCCCAGGGTGCTAGGATTTCAGGCATGAGCCACCAAACTCAGCCAACATATATGCTTTTAATGGACACAATTCCTAAACATACTTAATTAAAAAATCCATAAACATTTAGTAAAATTTTAATTTAAGAAACAATAAAACTAAATGAATAATCTTTAATGAAATTTAAGTTTGGTGTGCATTCTTCTACATCTTTTTCCATACTAATAGAAACATACATAAACACATGTACATAAGTTTAATGGTCTAAAAGTGGGATCATGCAATATCATTTCTCTCTTTACAGAGCCAGTATCAACATCATAGGAACCATTCCAAAACCAAGATATAGATTGAACTCACTCACATTATTCCATATCATAGATATATCACAATGTACTCTTCCCACTGATACACTCAGGTTTTTTTCCCACATTCACCCTCACAAGCAAAACTGTATAATTGTGAATGCACTTTTTTTTTGTACTTGTGCTTTCATTTCTACAGGACAATTAGATTTCTATGATTAATCTTTCGTGTTTATTTGCCATCTGAAATTCCTCTTCTATAAATCATCTATCTATACCTATTATAATTCTTACTTTAGGTTTCCTCATCAATTTGTAAGAATTCTTTGTATATTATGGATAATATCCATTCTTGTTTTAGATATCAGGAATATTCTTCCCCAGTCTATCATTGGTATTTTTTACTTTATAGTATCTTTTTCATATAAAATGTTCAATTTTAATGCAAATACATATATCTTTTTCTTCATGGATCTCTTGCCTTCCATGGATTCCCTTGTCACAAGGCCATATAAATATTTCCTCATTTTTCTTGAGACTTGTTCTATTTTTTTACATTTTAAACTACAATCCATCTGGAATTTGTGTTTGAACGGAGGTGCACTGCTCCACTCTTTTCACATTGCTGTGCTCTTGACATGCCATTCACACGCAGTTGGGTAATATGGCCAGCCCTGGTAGGATGAAATAGGAATTCTACTTTTGTTTTCTTCCAGATGTATAGCCAAGTATGGTAATTCCACTGAATTGAAAATGTAAGTTCCCACATACCCTCAAATCTTTCTGAATTCTGTTGTGTTGTTAAGATTTCCTAATGCTGAAGTATCCTTACATTCCTAAAATAAACTCTACTTCTTCAGATGACACATTCTTCTGCAGAAACACTGCTGAATTCTATTTGCTAATCTTTACTTAGAATTATTGCTTCATATTTATCATTTTTAACTCTTTTCTATGCTAACTTTAATTTTGCGTTCTGTTGTTCCATCTTATTGAGTGGTTTGGGAGTTCAGGTGTTTTGCACTAATCCCAGCAGGCGTGTTGACCTGTTTGCAGTTAGAAGAACTGACATTTGCTGGACATTTGCTGCTTTGCTTGTTGGCAACATAGCTGGCCTGTGAGGTGCTCAGCTGCCAGCGTTTTTTGGGTTAGTATCCATTTGTACTTCATAAAGTGAATGTTTTATAAAAAGGACCAGGAGTGCAATAGAATAATTCACTACAGAGAATTACAAAAAATGAAGATTTTGTTTCATTAAAATGTTGAGAACCTGGATGTAACTTTTTCATATTATTAATCTTTTCTTCAAAGAATACACCCTTAAGTGAAATTTGACTTGTTCTGTACTCACCAGCACAACAATTCCAGCAATAATTGCTATTATCACAACCACAATGACAGCAATAACACCAGCTTTTAGACCCTGCATTGAAAATTCTGGTGCTTTTTCATCAACATAGTAAATTAAAGTTTGACCAGGATCCAGCTCCAGTTGTTCCCCATTTACTGTTAAGTCCATTTTCTTAGAAGAATGCATCAAGGATTCACCTTTTAGCTATATTGAAAAGGAGAAAAGCAATTAAAAATGTTTAAGAAGCCAACTATGGCTACATATAATTACACACCAATTATACACCATAAAAACTGCTGCCAAGAATCTTTATGGTTATAGTGGGATAACAATCTGCTCCACTGAAACTTTGAAAAAACTGTTTATTACAGGAAACTTTCAAACACAAAAACAGAAAGAGTAATACAATGAACCTAACACCCACACTCAGTAATATTCTCACATGGACAATCTTACTTCATCTATTCTTCCTTCCACCCCCAAACCCTGGCCCAGATTATTTTAAAGTTCATCTCAAATTTTATCAGAAAACACTTCACTATAATATGTTAAAGTTTAACAAAACTTTTATCATTTTGCTCTATATATTCAGAGAAACTTCTCTAGTAACCAACTGTAGAAATGATCCCTGAAAATATAAATATTCTTTAAAATATTTAAAGAAAATATTTTAATCACACCAGTTACATGGTATTTTTTTGTACACAGACTCTTGCACAAAATATTTATGTAAATTATTACAGGGGAGGATACATGCACAAACTAAGTAACTACTAAGGAGATAATAAGTAAGAATTATAAGAGTGAAGATATTCTAGGCAGACCAATTTGATAACAGGCATAAATACACAAATAAGACAGGAACATGTAAGTAACAGGGAGGATGAAATGAACTGCAGAAGAACCACTCAGAGACATGGTTGATCCATTAGTACAGAAAAAGTTGATGAAAGATCTTTTTTATTTGTTTGAGACAATTCTCAAACAATTCTCACTCTGTTGCCCTGACTAGCGTGCAGTGGCATCAGCCTAGCTCACAGCAATCTCAAACTCCTGGGCTCAAGCAATCCTTCTGCCTCAGCCGCCCACGAAGCTGGGACTACAGGTGTACACCATGACGCCTGGCTAATTTTTCTATTTTTAGTAGAGATGGGGTCTCACTCTTGTTCAGGCTGGTCTTGAACTCCTGAGCTCAAGCGATCCTCCCACCTTGGCCTCCCAGAGTGCTAGGATTACAGGCATGAGCCACTGCACCCGGCCTGATGAAAGATCTTGAATCGACTGAGGCATGAGAGACAACGTTACATTTCTGAATACAAGAATAAAACAAGGAAGATCATACTCACATCTTTTTCAAAATAATAAGCTACATCAGCTATGTCCACATCATTCTGAGTTTTCTGAGAAGAATTTTGTATCAGATCAATAGTGATAACATTATTCTCATACTGGGGGAAAAATGAAAAATACAAACTGGTATTAATATAATCAAAATCATACAAAAATATCATTCAATAATCAGAATATTCACTGTAGAATTAATGTAAAACTAAAATACTAAAGAAATGCCATCCTAAATGCAGTATGCCTTTACCATGTTGTTTTTAGAGAGCAAAAAGGTATCTTCCTTCTAAAATGACATTAATTTTAATCCAGAAAACTATAAGAACAAATTTGTACTGTCTTTAAAGAGTTCCATGACACTATTCACTCATCTTTTTTTTTTTTTAATAGCAGAGTTGAAAGAGTTAAGGAAGGGCTAACCAGGTAAGGACTAGTTCCTCAAACCAAAGATGGGGAACTAGAGTAATATCCTGAAGTACATATGTGCCAAAAGCAATCAGAGAAAGAGGTTCTTCAGGGTAAGAAGATTCACATCTCTTAGGAATAATAAGAGATACTACATTAAGGGTAAAATGGGGTTTTCTAAAGGCTATGGAAGGAGAACTACCACCATAGGAAATTTGTATTAAGTATCCAGGACATAAAACTGTTACTCAAATGTATTTAACCACTATTAAGATCACTGGCTATCCTTTATACCAAAACCATGCTGTTCTACCAACTTTCTGCTAAAGCTGATTTATTAGAAAATCATACCAGAATATTTGTAATATATTTTGGATCCAGCTGGTAACGAGTTGTGATTGTCTCCTGAAGCGCACTGCAAATAATTAAAAATCTGTGTTTAAAAAAATGTTTGTACCACACAACAGTAAGAAGCACTACTTTTTAACTAAGCAGATAGCCCAAGGTCTAAGCTGTCATTAACTAAAGTTGAAATTTTTATGCCATTTTGCAATGCTAATAATAAAAAATGATTCAGGCTAGAATTGTCCATTGATATTATAACTGCTGAGTGTCAGTTTAATTAGAAAAAGAACATTTACACAGTATCCAAGTATCTGCCCACAAATTATTTATTAACTACAAAGGGGAAAATTGTAATTTTATAATGGAAAAACCTGGTGGATACCACTTTAATCAAAGTTAACATTACTAATAAACAGATAAGCCGACATCATGCACCTTCTGATGCAAAGTACTATGAAGGACACAAGATCACTTAAGCAGTTTTCCTACCAAAAATGCATAACGTGTTTCAGTTAAGAGGAAATGTCAGGCCAGGTATGGTGGCTCACGCCTGTAATCCTAGCACTCTGGGAGGCCAAGGCAGGAGGATTGCTTGAGCTGAAGAGTTTGAGAGCAGCCTGAGCAAGAGGAAGACCGCATCTCTACTAAAAATAGAAAAATCAGCTGGGCATGGTGTTGTGTGTCTGTAGTCCCAGACACTCGGGAGGCTGAGGCAGGAGTATCATTTCAGCCCAGGAGTTTGAGGTTGCAGTGAGCTATTGTGACACCACTTTACTCTACCCAGGGCAACAGAGCAAGACTGTCTCCAAAAAAAAAAAAAAAAAGAAATGTCAGACAAACCCAAATTTGAGGGACTTAATATAAAACAACTTGAACATGCTCTTCAAAAATATGTCACGAAAGACAAAGAAAAGCCAAGAAACTAATCCATATTAAAAGAGACTAAAGAGTATGACAACTAAATGCAATACATGATCTTGAATTGGGTCCTGGATCAAAGAGGAGAAAATTACTACAAGGGATAATATTGGGAAAACTGGCACAATGTGGTATAACATTAAATTTCCTGAATTTGATCATTGTATAGTGGTTTAAGAGAATGCCTTTTGATCTTAGGCAAAGATAACACTAAAGTACTTAGGGGCAATGGGATAGGACATTTACAGTTTGCTCTCAAGTGGTTTATACACGCATAGATAGATAAAGTACTCACATATGCCTCCACACATACACATATAAAAAGAAAGTGTGGGCCAGGCACGGTGGCTCACACCCGTAATCCTAGCACTCTGGGAGGCCGAAGTGGGTGGATCGTTTGAGCTCAGGAGTTTGAGACCAGCCTGAGCAAGAGTGAGACCCTGTCTCTACTAAAAAAATAGAAAGAAATTACCTGGACAAGAATATAGAAAAAAAATTAACTGGGCATGGTGACACATGCCTGTAGTCCCAGCTACTCGGGAGCTTGAGGCTGGAGGATCGCTTGTGCCCAGGAGTTTGAGGTTGCTGTGAGCTAGGCTGACACCATGGCACTGTGGCCTGGGCAACAGAGTGAGACTCTACCTGAAAAAGTGAAGGGTACTGCACGAGTCTTTGCACTATTCTTGCAATTCTATTTCAAATAACTTTATTTTTCAGAAATATAAAAAAGCATTTAACCTTGATTTTTCTAATGGTGTAGGATGGAAGATTTGAGCACCAATTGTACAAGAATAATATGAGGCATTTAATTGCACTTACTTCTGCAAACTTTGAACATCATAAGGTTTTTCTCTTGCTTTGTGTTTTAGTTCAATGATGATCCAGCTATAAAGTAAAAAACAGTGTCAACTTATTATAACTCAAGTCTTCTATACTACTTTCCTCATAAGCTAATACTAAAATTCTAAAGTGTAATTACAGTAGAGCTAACAGAAAAAGGATTTGGGCAGTAGATATGCCCATAATTTCTCCGCTCATACATCCTTCACAAAGAACCCATCCAGGAGGGAACACCCTTTCTAATATTGACCCTCTACTCTCTGGCTATCTGGCCACAACAGAAGTCAAGGCTGAGCTGGCCGTGTTGGTTCCCTGTTCAAGTAAAAAGACAAAAAAAGGCACTGAGAAATAGAGAAAATTGATGACGAAGCTTCAGAAGATGGAAATGGAGAAAGTGCTGGCTTTGGTCCTGACACTTTTCCGGTTTCTAGTCCCTTCCAATGAAGTATTTTCTGCTTAAGCTAGTTTTAGTGGGCTTCTGTTCCTTTTGACTAAATAATCCCTAAGACAAGTATATCTCACTTTTAAAACACATTAAATGAACAAATATATAAATAGACTAAATTATTCACATATATTATATCCTTTCCTATCTTTTGAATTCTAAACCATGAAATCATAGTATATATTCAAAAATAAGTTTAATTAAATAAATCTGAAATGCATGAAAACAAGTAACATAGGCAGTCCCACTCACTAGGTCCTCACTCGTTCGGAGCAGGTTATTTCAGTGTCCTTGTCAGTTCTTCTGACCCCAGCAGTGTTCACACACCAGCATGTGGCAGTGCCATTGCACTGCTTGGCTTTAAAGAGCCCCTGCTCATCGCAGTCGGGGTCATAAAGCCCGTCATTGTTCTGCAGAGCCCCTTCAGGTTTCACTCTTCTCCCAGACTTTGAGCCAGTCATTTCTGCCTTCATTACCAAACATTTGGAAGCCACTGAAAAGAAAGCTTAATGTCAAACTGAAAAATAACTGGTTTCATGCTTATAGGGGAAAAAATTTTTTAATTTAACTCCAAACTCCTAGGGCCAAAGATTATTTCAAACTTTCATATTCCCACACTTTCTTTCTGAGGATAAAAGCTTCAGATGTGAGATAATTTCAACAAAGTAACAGCATACAGATTTGAGCCAATAAAACTCTTCCCAATTCGAGGCACATCAATTAAAGAAGTATTAAGTCAAAATAAAGTTTAAAGGTAATAAGGATATTTTGCTTACGTTTTGAGCAAATGACAGTATTTTGTGTCCCAAGTGAAGTACACTGGCATTGACCATATACGTTCAAAGAGCAGTCTGTGGACAGCTTGTAGTTTTCACAGACACATTCTAGAAAATGAAAAAAAATTCACTTTAAAATGTAGATCCAACTAGCAACTGTGATATCCCAGGTGAATTATGTTCTGACAATAATACCCAAATTACAGAGACACAAAGCCTTAAATTGTTCCTGAATGTTTTACTTTCAAGCTATAATTTCAGTGCCTCCTAAGTGGCACTTGCTAAATAGTTTGCATACAGACACATAATGTAATCTGCATGCATTCCTGTTTCAAATTTTTTAAACAAGGACTCAGCCATCCAAACATCATATCCAGCTTTGCCTTTGTGATACTCCCAGTCTCAGCTCTTTCCTTCCTTCTGTCCTGTTAGAAACATCCCTGCCTATAAGTCACTTCTTTTCCAAAAAAAAATGGACAACTCCAATTCTAGGATCTGTGAATCCTCACCTTCTCTCCCTCTCCCACCTCATTTTCTTAAATAAGGGATACTTGCTTTTGGGTTTAACAGAAACACATTCAATCTCTAGACCACTTTATATCTTGGAAAAATTATACTTTCAATTGAATTTGGGGGCATCCTTGTATGTGGGTTTCCTAACTAAATCAAATCCTGGTACCTGATTTTGAAAGTGATACTAAGCAACCCAACCAGGGTACTGATGTCAGTTTAATAGTTTTATCCTTGACTTCATCCTTGACTTTTATCCTTTAACTCAAATGAAGTTAAAGTTGACTTTAACTTCAAATTGGCAAGCCCATCTAATTCCTTTTATTTGTCTCATTAAGAGAGCGCAACCATTGAAAACAAAAACTGGCATGACAAACCACTTTTATATGGATTCTTCATATGCCAAGTACCCTAAGGTGACTTTAATTTTTCCCAGTGTCTGTTATAATCAATATGTACCCCCTATAATCTGCCCAGCACTAAACACAATATTTGGGTCACAAAAGGAGAAAGTATGGCAGCTGTCCTCAAGGAGTTAAAATCTTATGCAGCACTATATTGTACTTGTACAAAACACATTTTTCTTCTTTTTTTCTTTTTATATTTTTATGCATAAGAAAATACGGCAGATAGTTATTCTGAAAATGTGGCCCAAGAAAACTTTTAAGAGTTTTAAAAGAGAATGTTTAAGGAATGGGATACTTTAAGAATTAATTATGATATTTTACTAGGGAGGGATTAGCATCACAGAGGTAGCATTGATAGAATAATATATACCAAATCTGGTCAAAGGGACTGCAAAGAGGTTCAATTTCATTATTATTTGACTCTATTTATTTCACTCATCTCTTAGGAAGAGAAATTTACATCAAGAATTCACATTCCCCCCCCAACAGAAACCCCAACTTCTCAAACTAAAGTTCCTCACAAGAATAAAGATAACATGATAGGAAATTAAAAATGTTGATGTTCATAAGAACTGTGATGTTCACAAGAACATTAGGAGAAACAGTAAGTTAAAGGAACATGGGAGGCCGGGCTCAGTGGCTCACGCCTGTATTCCTAGCACTCTGGGAGGCCAAGGCAGGAGGATTGCTTGAGCTCAGGAGTTCCAGACCAGCCTGAGCAAGAGCAAGACCCCATCTCTACTATAAATAGAAAGAAATTAGCCAAACAACTAAAAAAAATAGGAAAAAAAAAATTAGCTGGGCATGGTGGCGTGTGCCTGTAGTCCCAGCTACCTGGGAGGCTGAGACAGAAGGATCGCTTGAGCCCAGGAGTTTGAGGTTGCTGTGAGCTAGAGGCTGACGCCACGAGTGCCTGGGCAAAAGAGTGAGACTCTGTCTCAAAAAAAAAAAAAACAGACCAGTCAGGTACAGACTTTCTGAGCACATGCCTATAACAACTATTACCATTTTAAAGTAATTTAACATTAAGTACTAAGTCCCAGATTGAAGCTAGGAAAATCACAAGTTGATTAAACTGCATTATTTTCAAAGTGTAGTTGTTGATTTTAGGCCGCCCAGTTGGTGAAAGTATAAAAGCCTTTTGAGAGAGCCAACTGTCACTTTACTTCTAGGCAACATATTATAAATAAATCAAGAGAAGGCAGCCTAGCTGTTTATTCCAGAGTAAGAAAAACTGGAGGCCAGGCCCAGTAGCTCACGCCTGTAATCCTAGCACTCTGAGAGGCCAAGGCGGGAGGATAGCTTGAGGTCAGGGGTTCCAGACCAGCCTGAACAAGAGCGAGACCCCCATCTCTACTGAAAATAGAAAAAAAGTAGCTGGGCAATTAAAAATAGGAAAAATTAGCTGGGCATGGTGGTGTGCACCTGTTGTCCCAGCTACTTCCGCAGCTGCAGCAGGAGGATTGCTAGAGCCCAGGAGTTGAGGTTGCTATGAGCTTCGCTGATGCCACGGCATTCTAGCCCAGGCAACAGAGCAAGACTCTGTCTCAGGAAGAAAAAAATAAAAGAAAGAAAAACTGGAATCAAACCTATGTCTGGCATTTGTACAATGTTGTTTCAGTCATCATTTAAATTATGGGGTTTTTTTTATTTTTTAAATTTTTTAGAGACAGGGTCTTGCTCTGTTGCCCAGGCTGGAGTGCAGTTGCCCAATTACAGCTCACTGTAACCTGGAATTCCTAGGCTCAAACAATCTTTGTGACTCAGCCTCCAGAGTAGCTAGGACTACAGGGGCGCACCACCCTACCTGGCTAATTTTTTTATTATTATTTTTTGTACAGACGGGGTCTCCTGTATTGCCCAGGCTGATCTCGAGCTCTTGCTCCTCCCGCCCTGGCCTTCCAAGGTGCTGGGAGACTGGCGTGAGCCACCACACCAGGCTAAATCGGGTTTTTAAAGACTAAAGGAAATGGAAAACTCTGGATCTTATATAGGAAAAAGATCAAGATACAAAACTACATGTTTAGGTTTAACGTAGTATTAAGAGCACGTCTGAAAGAAAACAAAATACCCAATTATTAACTGTAGGACTCCCGAAGTGGTGGAATTACAAGTTCTTTACTCTTTACGGTTGTTATTTCTGCCTCCCTACAATAAACTTATAAGGCATTACTCATATGATTCTTAGAAAAGGGAAAACATCCACACGCCCGGGAGGCCCCTCTCCCGCGCGCAGGTGCGTAGCGGCCCTGGCCGCCTGCCCACAGCCACCTGTCCCCGCCCGAGGTCCACATCCGGGGCCCGCCGCAGGTGACCCGAGTAGAGGAGGGACGGCTGGTCGCCGTCGCAGAGACTCCACCACCGGCCCGGGCTGGGCTGTAACCCCAAGTTCGTCCAGCCAGAGGAGGTGGGCACGCCCGGGCGTGAGGCCTTGCTTCTGTGGCCGCAGGACCTCCGGACGAGGCCACTCCGTTCCCCGCCTGCCCCCGCCCCAGGCCACTTCCCTAGAGAGGCGCACAAAGCTGAAAAGTGAGGCTGCTCCCTCCAGCCGGCGAAGCGAGCGCCTTCCCGCCGCCTCCTCCGCGCGGAGGGCCTACCCCGAGCTCAGCCCGCGCCAACGGTCTCCGGGCGGGAAAGCACAACCTCTTGGTCCCCTCCTCATTATTCCCATCTCGGGCGTCGAGGACTGCCACCCCCGCCCAGCCGAACTCCACAACTGCGCCCCAAGCCCGCACCTCACCTTGCTGAGCCGCAACCACTGTCACCGTCGCCGCCGCGAGCAGGAGCCCGAACGCTAGGACCTGGGGGGGCGCCATGCTGCGCGCGCCGGGAAGAGGGGCGTGGGGCGGGCCGGGACTCGCGGGAGGGCGCGTGGAGGGAGTGCGGCGCGGAGAGCCCGCGGGCCGGCGGGCGGCGCGAGGCCTGAGGCGTGGGAGCCGGCGTCGGGAGGACAGAGGCGCGGCGGTGCCCGGACCCGGTTTAAGGTGCGAGCTCTCCGAAGGACTGCGCGCTCTGGGTGCGCGGCAGGGCGGAGCACGGACCTGCCCGACCTGGCAGCCCCGCCTCTCGGCCACTTCTCGGGGCTGCTCACCTCCGCGGGCCGGAGCGCGGCGATGCGTCACCGCCCGGGGGCGGGGGCCGGAGTAGGCGCCCCTCCCCTCGCCCAGCTCGGCCGTTGGGGCGCGGCCACCTCCACAGGTGTGCGCCCGCGCGCCGCTCCGCCCCGTGTCGCCCCAGGTGCTTCTTTGCTGCGGCCGCTGGTACCCTCGGTGGCCGCGGAGACGTTTTAGTAGTACTCTTCTGAGACTTTACACGGAAGAGCGCTACTCTCAAGCCTTGAAGAATGGGGCCTGGGGACAAGGGTGCGGGGACTGAAGAAGAACGGGGAAGCTAAAACGCAGCACAAAGAGAAGCGGAGGGCCGTCCGAAACACTTGAAAGCAGACGACCTTTGAGCTTTGCTTGGCAGTCTAATTGTACTCTTGAAACTAGGAAAAAAAATAAAGAGAGAAGAAATCTCCCTGGCTCTCTGAGGATGACCAATTCGTGTTCCTTTATAATTACGCTCAATAATTCTTTCCCCTTTTTTATAAGTATTTTTAGCACTTGAAGACGTAGGAAAAGGTGTTTCCATAGAGCCAAATGCTGGGAGCCCAGATAATTTTGGTTTTGACTAATATTAGAGAACAATGTTGGTGAGTCCTTCGAAAAGAAAATTCAGGGAAATAAAACAAAGGACAATAATTTATTTCAGTGCAAATGAATTCAAATCACAACACACTATCATTAGCCTTAATATTGTAATGACTTTTATAACTTTTAATAACTTATAATAACTTATAAATAACTAATAATAACTTATAACAGCTTTTAATAACTTTGTGGGGTTTTTTTGTTTTTTTTTTTTTTGAGACAGAGTCTCACTCTGTTGCCCGGGCTAGACTGAGTGCCCTGGCGTCAGCTTAGCTCACAGCAACCTCAAACTCCTGGGCTCAAGCAATCCTTCTGCCTCAGCCTCCCAAGTAGCTGGGACTACAGGCACGCACCACCATGCCCAGCTAATTTTTTTTTTCTATATATATGTTTAGTTGGCCAATTAATTTCTTTCTTTCTATTTATAGTAGAGATGGGGTCTCACTCTTGCTCAGGCTGGTTTCGAACTCCTGACCTTGAGCGATCCGCCCGCCTCGGCCTCCCAGAGTGCTAGGATTACAGACGTGAGCCACCGCGCCCGGCCTAATTTTTTAATGTTTTTGATGTTATATTTGCATAAAATATAAAATCAAAGATATAATAATTTTCTCTTATGTTGAAAATCTTGATTCCAATAATATTAACATTATTATGCACTTTTAAAATTTGTTTGCATTTGTTTGCATAATCCTACAATATACATACAACAGTTTCATAACACCAGTATTGCTGAAGAATTAAATGACTGAATGAAATTTAACACTTATTTCTAGCTCTGTGTCCCTAGAGCAGATTCTGTAAAAGTGATACAATCGTAATATTATATATTACGTAAAGTCACTTGAAGAAATTATTTTTCTATAATATGCCAAGTAGATACTCAGCTTCATCCATTTCAGTTCATTTTTAATTTTATGAATTGCTTCTTTAATATTTTAATTTAAGTTTTTGAATATGTAAAACATATATGTTTACAAGGTTGAAAATATATATAAAAGGCATATTCGGAGAATTCTAACTTCCATCCCTGCTTCCTTCCACCTCTAGGTGACCATTCCGGTTTAGTAACCTGTCCAGTGCTTCTTTCTGCAAATATACTCAGGTACACAATATTCCTACCCCCTTCTCACACAGAAGGTGATATACAATACATAGCATTCTGCACTTAGTTTGTTTCACCTAACAAACCATCCTAGAGATCACACTATTTCATTAGATGATGACTTTCCCTCTTTCTTTTTACACATCTCACTATTCCATTAAGAGGAGTTGACATCCTTTATTCACTATGTGCCCCATTGATGGCCTCTTTGTTTGTTTCTAAGTATTTTCTTATTCAATGATCTTATAACAAATAACTTCGTATATAAGTTATTTCTTTTTGTTTTTCCCCCGGTAAATCTTTGGAATCAATTTTTAGAAGATTCCTAAATCTAAGAGCTATTGTATATACCATTTTGTTAGATGTCTCTTTTATTGGGGTTGTGGTTTTTGCATTCTCTTCAGCAACATAGGAGGGTGATGGCCTTTATTTCAGTCATGGCTCACCTACCTGTATTTAATGAAGGCATTCTCCAAAGATTTTTGGAATGTGAATAGCAAGCACCCTTTCTTGGTTTCTCAGTTTTCCTCTGCTATTACTTTTCTTTGGCCATTTCGGTGAAGGTTTGCAGGCGGAAGCAAGTTACTCTGTGGAATCAGAGCCCATCTCGTTTCCAGTTCCTGGCATTCCCTTCTGACAGCGCTGAGTCAAACAAAGTAGACAACACAGTGTTTCTATTACCCAGGGAGACCTTGTGTACCATGCAAATGCCATACAAGATCAAGTAAACATTTAGCAACACAATTGTCTTTCTTGATTGTTTACATGTGTAACCATTTTGCACGCTTTATTTACATTAAGGGTGCTCTTAGGAAAATATGTTAGTACTAAAAGCATTGGGAATAAGTTTGAGGCCAATGCTAAAAATCAGAAGTCTGAGTCAGTTCCCTTCTTTTACAATTGGCCTGGAAAGAGATTTCCACCTCATTGGGAATTACTAGTGTGAAGAAAAACAGCAAGAAACCAAAACCTGCTGCTGACTTCCTCAAAGGGTAGAAATGGGATGGAACAGAAAATGAAAATTTCAGAATTACATTGGTTGCCTTCTCTTATTATCATTTCTTTCATAGCTTTTTATGCTTGACCTGCCTGAATATGTTTTCTATTTCATTTTCATTGAAGTTTTATTTTTTCTCGTATCATCTATACATTTCAAAGTGATCAGCCTGATTATTAATGCAAATCAGAAAATGCTTTTACCTTTTTTTTTTAATTTTATTTTTTGGTTGGCCAATTAATTTCTATTTTTAGTAGAGACGGGGTCTCGCTCTTGCTCCGGCTGGTTTCAAACTCCTGACCTTGAGTGATCCACCCGCCTCGGCCTCCCGGAGTGCTAGGATTACAGGCGTGAGCCACCGGGCACAGCTTTACCTTTATTTTATCGTATATCTCAGTTGAGTATAAATGGCATATGTGATTAAAAATTGATAAGCATTTTTAAAAGCCCATACCAATAAAAACAAATGTAAAATAAAGTTTCTAAAATTTACATAATTTTATGACTAATTTTACCAAAATTTTCTTTTTTTTCCTCAACTGTAGAGATTTTGAGTTATGAGGGAGTTTAGAGATTGACTATTCCTGAAACTCATTTAGAGATGAGAAAATTATTTGTTAAAGAAGATTCTGGAAGAAGATCAGCCTGACTTGTGTCAGATAAGTAGTTCATGGTAAGACTAGACTGAAGCACAAATTTCCCAATTTCTTAATTTAATGCTTTTACCAGGAAATCTTGAGACATTTATTAATTTTCACCGCTGTTGTCGTTACTATTGTTAATAGGAGGAAACGAAAGAGTAACAGATCATTCTGCTTTGGTGTTGTATGGAACTAGTTTGAGGCCAGGTAGTCTCCTTTGCTGGGATTCAGATAATTCTGGTCAGTTCTCAGGAATCTATTGTATAAAGAGTTGACAAACCTCGCAGCTTCATCTAAGAAACAAACAAACAAACAAAAACGAATTTAGCCTCAGCCCAATCATAAAAACTTAGACTTAACATGAGGGGCAGTTCCAGATTCAGCAACGTGGCTCCACTTTATGGATTTATACTTTATTACTTGGATAAAATACTTTGTTAAATCTTTGTATGATATTGGAAAAAATGCAGATCTTTGGTACCACTTAATCGATGTTAAACCGAAAAAAAAAAAAAAAAAAAAAAACCTCTCTCTTCATTCCTGCATGCAGAAGCTCTGGCAGTTTACATCAGCACTGCAGGGGAGCGGGGGACCCAGTGACAGAACTTGGCAGCCACGTTGCTGTCACCGATGACGCTGCTCCGTGGGCGAGAGAGCGTGCCGGCTGGTCTGATAACACGCAGCGAAAAGAGCAGCGACGCTGAATGGGAACGGCTACAATGTAGAAGGAAGGAGAAGCGGAAGAGAGCGGCTGGTGCAGCGTGCGGGTTGACTGGGTTTGCGAAGCCTCCTGGGACCTCTCGGAAATACTGTGGGCCAGGTAGAGACAGGGAGGGGATTCTGAAGACGGAGGCTCTGCTGTACTCAGTGGGGAAGGCTTTCATGGAAATAATTCCATATTTTATATGCACCCACTGTTCATGCTTATTTTGTAGCAGCCCAGTGTCGTGAATGAGCTATGTAAAAGGGCTTTCTCCTATCATTACATAATCACAGCAAAAATCCTAAGGTAGTGATTTTTACTTAATCAGTATAACCAGAGTTTGTACTGAAAACGGGACAGAGAAGATAAAGATGATTTTTGTACTTTGAGCTTATCCACTCTTTGAAAGTGCCAAGTTTACAGAAGCGGAATACCTTTATAAAGACATCTATCTCAATTCTTTCATCAGTCCCTAACTCATCACTCCTGAAATCATTTAAACTTTCTCTTATATATACCTGGATGCTGATTGCTGCAGAAAATCACATTTTAATAAAGAATGTAGCAAGGGAAGTGAAAAGGAATGAAGTACTAATAGTAAAAAAGAGTAAAGAGGTGCATGTAGAGATCTGAAATTAGAAGTGGTGACTGTGACATGAGAGGGGAAGACTGCTTGGCAAGCCAGCCAGCTCGCTCTGTTAGTCACCTACTGCTGTGTAACAAGTCACCCCAAAGCTTAGCAGCTTAAAAGAACAAAGACTTCTTACCTCACAATTTCTGTGCGTCAGACACCTGATGTGGCTTGGCTGGGTTCCTGTCAGCTCGGGGTCACTTACAGGTCTGTAATCAAGGGTTTGGTTTGGGCTTCAGTCACCCCAAGATTTGAGTAGGGGAGAATCTGCTTGTGAGCTCACTCGGGGGCTGCTGTGGGCCTCTGTCCCTTGCCACGTGCACCCCTGCACAAGACTGCGTCACGACACGGCAACTGGCTGGCCCCACAGAGAGTGGTCCAGGAATAAGCAAAAGAGAACCACCAAGACAGAAACCAGTTCTTTTTTGTAACCTAATCTTGGAAGGGACTCTATGGCCTCTACGGCATTCTATTTATTAGAATTAACTCACCACCCAGCCCACACTCAGGAAGGGGATTACACCAGAGTTCAAACAGCAGGAGATGAGGATCACTGGGCCCATCTTACAGACTGCCAACCGAAGTCTCTATGACAGAGAATACTTTGGATCTGGGTTAAACATGTTTGTGAATTATTGGGCAGTTTGAGATTTGGGCACCTTACCCTTTTTCTCCCCTGATAACTCCCATTCTCTTTCGTTGTTGAAATCATCCAGATTTATTGGAATCTTCTGTTTTTAATTCCATCATCTGTCTTCTGGGCAATGATAATTGCCTCTTAAATGGTGTATAAACAGTTCAACTAGTAAACCCCTTAGTTCATCATTCATGCTGTACCCAGAGTGATTTTTTTTTGCAGCACAAATGTCATCATCTACTGCTTTCCAACCATTGCTCATATCCGTTGTTTTAAGATCCTTCACTGGTTTCCTGTTGCTCTTAGGACAGTAGACCAAGTTTTTTAAACATGGTTTATACATGCTTGTGTGACCTGTCATAGCCCTCAACCTCAAGTAACAGCAGTCTCCCTGGAGGCTCTGCTCCAGCTGCATGATATGGGTTCTGATCCTTTCCTTAGTCACCTTTGTTCTTCCAGTATTGAGTGTCTACACGTGTAGTTTTCTCTGGGTGGGATGCTCTCTGTCTACCTTCCCTAACTCCATACCCCGCTTCTCCACCTGTTATCTTTTACATCTGGAAATGGCAAACTTTCCACTCCAGAAGCACTTGCCTGGCAGATATCAAAACTCAATTTCATCGCAACTAGCTCTAACCAGTTGTGGTTGAACTCTAACCAGCTCTTAAAAGACCATGAACTTTGAGTGAGCTTGGCACACCAAACCTTTACTGGATGTAACTGAAAACTCTTCACTGATCAGTAGACTAGGAGATTTGTTTTACCCAACCATGTATAGAACTTGTATAAAGCTTGCACTCATTCAGCTGATCTGGAGAGCTAGTTTTCAATCCTTACTTAGCACATTACCAAGAATACCCTTGCCGAGCACTTAAAAATGTGCAAATTTTCCCTGTAGGTGAATGGCTTGGTGAATTTCTTCACTGGTACATGTTCCCTTGATGTGCTAGTTAATATGACTGAGCTTTGATTTCTTTTTTTTTATTTTCTTAAGATCTTGTGATCTTCCTTTTGTTCTCCAGCTCTTTACTTTATAGCCCTCTGATTATCTGTGTGATTGATATCTTCTGCCACTAGATTTCAAGTTCCAGGCAGTAGTGACTGTGTTTGCACTTACTGTGCTATCTTCCCCAACACTTAGCAAAATGCCAGTAAAGAAATGGGTTCCCAGTACATATTTGTTGAATGAATGAGTAAATAACTTTTGATTTTATGACCTCATATTCAAAACCAGGAAAGAACATATTGTGAATTTCTTTCTTTCTTTTCTGGTGATTTAGGTCTTAGATTTTTGGGCAATGGCTGACATATTTGACTTAACAGAGATGAATCTATCTTAATTGCTATGTTAGTACACCAGTTTACCAGTTGCAAGAGGGATTTAATGATTCGGAGAAAGCCTACCTCTCCTCCTGTTTCTTCTAATATTACCAACAATGTGCTTGGCCAGCTGTACAGCACTGTCCATGTGCACAGAAATTCTTTTCTGAAAAGCACAGGTGATCATGTTACATCCTGAAGCCTGAGATCTGATTACTCTTATTATAGTAGCCTGAAAAGTTATAAATGTCATTAGTAGTCATTAAATTACTCTGCTTGGCTTTCTACAAGGAGCTCTGGTATTTAACTCAGCAATCGCTCATAGCTGTAAATTCCATAATTTGAACATGCATTTTCACGGGGCTGCACATTCATTGACAGACCCGATGTGTTGTTGTTCTAAAAGTGACTCTCAGTAATGACAACAGAACCCAAACCTAAGAATTCTAATGGAAATCATGGAAATCCAAGTCTGAAAATTAAGTGTGTGTGAGTACTGGCATGCTCAAATTGTCTTCTTCACCCCACCCACTACCCTTCTATTTTGCTGTGTTCAAACAATTTAATTCTGCATCTAATTTTAATCTGTAAACCATATCCCTTCCTGCAGTTGTAAAGCATGTGTTAGCACTTAACCAGCAGGAGGGGGTTGCCTAAGGTAAGAGGATTGATAGCATAAACCAGGCATCTTAAAAATGGCTTTGTGTGATTTGGCGCCACTAGCTAAAGCTTTATGTTCACGGGTCCAAGCTGTCTGTCCAGGGCTTAGGGCAACTCAGGCAGTGAACACAGTGAAATCTTTTATTCCTGCTGCACTGGTGTTGATTTTTCAGGAATATGTGCCTCGTGAGGGGCTCTTTAAAGAACTCTAAACATATTCACAATCTGCTTTCTTAGAGGGAGCAGGAAGAATGAGTGAATTTATCTAAAGATGGTGGAAGGTGACTTGAAAATATGATGAAGACCCTTTAACATTGTATTGGATTGCGATGGCAACAAGTACAGTGAAAGGAGATGGTAAAAACACAAATATCATTGTTACATAAATGCTATCTCTTCGGATTAGCTATATGTCACAGTCTTAGAAATTAAGAAAAAAAACAGTTTATATCTAGAAGTTGTTCTTACCTTAAAGTCAAGGGGAAAGTTAGGTTTTAAAGTTAGCACTTAGCATAAAAATCATGTACAGCTAAAAAGGCTTTGAAAATCCTTAAGACACCTGTAGAGTTTAAACCAATCACTTCATTTCTGGTCAGTGGTGGGGGAAAAATTAAAATCGTTTCCAAAACCTTTCCATATTTGTTTCTTACGTCACCTCTGCAGGCTTAATTGTCTTCCTTGTTTAATGTAAGCAAGGCCACCCATCAATGGTGAAGTTCTGAAGGTAAATACTGTATTTCATTTAATCTAAGACTCATCTTTTTCACATTTGAACATCTCTGAAATTGAGACATGTCTTATAATTGATGGCATTTTAAAATTAGGATGGTCAGGGTTCCTTCTTCCTTCCTTCCTTCTTTCATTCTTTCCTTCCTTCCTTTTCCTCTTCATACGATGGTGGTTTGTCTTGTCATTAATGGTTTCTTAGATTTGAAGAAATATGGTAGCTAATTTACATATGGTAAATCTAATATAATTAAAATGAGAAGAAAAATGACCAAAATTCCAGCATTAATAGTTAAAAATAATAACTTTTTACTTAATGGGATCCCATTACATAGGAATAGAGTTTACTACTAATATTAAATATTTCCTACGTGTCAGGCACTATGCTAAAATCATTACATGAATTATTTCATTTATCCTTAAACCAACATTATCAGGTAGGGAATATTAAACCAATTATACAGTTGAAAAAATGAGGCTTGGCAAGTTAATGAATTTTCTCATGTTTGCTCCTCTAGTAAGCTGAGATATGATCCTCTGTCCAAGTTCTGAAAACTTACTAATTACAAGTAGGCTCACTTTTATTGGAACATCTTTGGGTTATTATTATTTCCTATCATATGATGTCATAATTTATTGTCCCACTCCTCTTGTTTGGATATGTATCTTGCTCTATTATGACATATTTTAAAAATAATGTTGCTTTGAATATCTTCAGATATTCAGATATATATGTGTATATATATGTGTATGTGTGTGTGTGTATATATATATATATATATATATACACAAACATCACAGTTGCCCATTTCAAAATATATTAAAAAGCTATTGTAATCAGAACAGCATTACACTGGCATAAAAAAATACATTGGCCAATAGAAATGGATAAAAAGCCCAGTAATAAACCCATGTTTTTATGGCAAATTGATTTTGACAAAAGGTCCAAGAACACACAATAGGAGAAAGACAGTCTCTTCAATAAACAGTATTGGGAAAACTGCATATCCACATGCAGAAGAATAGCATGGGACCCTTATTTCACAGTACGTACAAAAATCAACTCAAGATGGATAAAGGACTTAAATATAAGACCTGAAACTGTAAAACCACTAGAAGGAATCATAGGAGAAAGCTCCACAACATTGATTTGGTCAGTGATTTCTTGGATAGGACACCCAAAACATAGGCAACAAAATCAAAGATAGACAAATGTGATTACATCAAGCTAAAAAGTTTATGCACAGCAAAAGAAAACAGAGTGAAGAGACAACTCATGGATTGAGAGAAAATGTTTGCAAACCATCTGACAAGGGACTAAAATCCAAAATAGATAAGGAACTCAAACAACTCAACAGCAAAGAAAAAATAACCTGATTAAAAAATGGCAAAGGAATTGAACAGACATTTCTCAAAAGAAGACATATCAATGGCCAACAGATATATGAGAAATGCTCAATATCTCTAATCATCAGGGAAATAAAAATTAAAACTACAATGAGATATTATCTCACAACTGTTAGTATGGTTATTATAAAAAATACAAATTATAAAATGTGTTGATGAGGATGTGGAGAAAGGGAACCCTTGTACACTGTTGGTGGCAATATAAATTAGTAGTATAACCATTTTGGAAAATACTGTGGAGGTTTCTCAAAAAACTAAAAATAAAATTTTCATATGATACAGCAATCTCACTTCTATGTATATATCCAAAAGAATTGAAATTGGTATGTCAAAGGGATATCTATAGTCTTATGTTCATTTCAGCATTATTCACAACAGCTAAGCTATGGAAGGAATGTAAGTGTCCATCCATGGATGAATGGGTAAAGAAATGTGGTATATACTTATACAAAGGAATACTATGCAGCCTTTAAAAAGAAGAAAATTCTGTCATTCTCAACCATAGATAGAACTGGAAGACATTATGCTAAATTAAATAAGGCAGGCACAGAAAGGCAAATACTTGTGATTTCACTTATAGATAGAATCTGAAAAATATCCGTCTCATAGAAACAGAATAGAAAGCATGTTACCAGAGGCTGGGGGGATAGGGCAGATGTTAATCAAAGGGTGAAAAGTTTAAGTTACACTGGAAAAATAAGTTTTAGTGATCTATTGAATTTATGAAGACTATAGTCAATAATAATATGTTGTATTTCAAAATTGCTAAAAGAATAGGTTTTTAGTGTTTTCATCGGAAAAAAACAATAAGTTGGTGAGGTGGTGGATATGTTTATTAGTCTGATGCAATCTTTCTACAATGTATACATAAACCAAAACATCACATTGTACTCCAATAACATACACAATTATTATTTGTCAATTAAAATGAATGAATAAATGAATAAATACATAAGACAGAATCCTAGAGATAGACTTATTGATTAAAACTTTATAAACATTTCTAAAATTCTTGATAAAGATTGCCAATTTGTTTCATAAAGTTTACATCAGTTCTTACTTTCATGAGCATTGTATGGTTTTGATGTCAAAGAACAAACACTTGTCGTAGCTAAAAAATAAAGCAGGATGTATTTCAAGCCATCAAAAGTCTAATAGACATCCAAAACAGACATCAAAAAAACAGAGCAAAGATAGCTGGGAAGATGAGTTTTGGACCTGTACCTTTTTGGACTAAAGCTACTTCATCCATCTCTCAGGGAATTGCAAAACATCTCATGCCTGTTTCTTATTTCTGCTCTTCACTAATCACCTTCTGCTTCTTGCTGACACATAAACAAAGTGAAATGTTAAGCTACCCCAGATCTCCACGACATTATACATTTCGTACACAACCACTACCTCCTGAAGACTTAGCATATTTTAGCTCAAATTCCTAGGAATGAAAACATGGGAGTCTGAGCCAAGCCTATGGATTGGTTCCCTTTGGAACAGCTGTGAACCTCTGATCCAGTCAGCCATAGCTGGGAAGAGGTGAGGTCCCAAGTTCAAAAAACAAAAGGAGATCAAGCGTAGAAGTGAGTATCAGTAGAAACCAAAGGTAATCATGTCTAGTAAACTAGGAGAAGATTCATGTTAGTATCACCAGATTCTCTGTCATTTTCTCCATCCGTTAGCTTTACTAAAGTTCAGTTAGATCTCATTGTTTCCAATTTGAATTTTCATGAGTAAAGCAGAATTTTACATCGTGGATGCATCACTCATTTGCATTTCTTCTAAGACTACCCTGTTCATGTTCACTGCTCATTTATCTGAGTTGGTAATTTTTTCTCACCACTTTTTCATATTAAAATATTTAAAATTTTATATATTAAATGTATTTATCATCTGTGTTATAATTGCGCATAGTCTTTTCCATTGTGCCATCTGCCTTTTCATTATAGGGTGACTTGTGACATGCTACAGTTTGAAGTTTAATGTAGTCAAATCTTTCCATTATTTTCTTTTCTCTTTTTTCTTTCTGCTTTGATTGTATTAATATTGAAAAAAATTTTCACCATTTCAAGGTTAATCTTCAACTCCATTTATTCTAGAAAATTTTTACAAATTATATTTAATTTCTTAATGTACTTAAATAAATCTCTTGAGATTATGTGAGGTTCCAGATAAGATTTCATTTTTTTTCTCATTGAGCAATATTCACAACATTTTTCCAACCAGAACAATTCATCTACTGAACATATTAAGACATTTTATTCAAGGTGCATTAAAGGGTTCCAAAATGTGATTAGATTTTTACAAAATTTATTTTTCAAATACTGTGGAGAAAATATTAAACAGATGGCAGGCTGATGATGGTAGAGAATTAGTTAGGAGACTAATAGAATAGTAGAAGTAAAAAGTATTTATTTCTGAACTAAGGTAGTAGAAAGACACAGAAAACTTGGAAGCTTAGCAGGATAACAGAAGGGAGCATCTTTAGGACTTTGTGATTATATGTGTAGGAAAAAACAGAAAGCAAGAAGCAGGAGTACGAGATGACTTCAAAATTTATGGCTTTTGTTGCCAAGTAAATCAAGGATGTTATCACCTGGGGAAAAGCTGATGAATCAGCCTTGTCATGGATAAGTATGGTCTAGAGGAAGAGCGGAAGACAGTTGGATATTTAGTTTTGGGATATCTATCCTGGAGATAAAGACTTGAGTATCAGCAGCATCTAAGCAGATGTAAACATCACGCATGTACCTGAGATTCCTTCAAAGACTGTAAGGTATGAGAAGACATAAAAGCCAGAAAGCCAAGGATGTGTCTCACAAGAGTACTAGCATTGCAAGATTAAGCAGATTAAGAAGTGCTTCTTAAAAAAAAAAAAAAAATGTCAGTTTTACAAAAACAGAAATCCAAATGAGAGTAGGGTCACAAAAGTCAACGGAGAATGGAGTTTAGCAAGAAGTGGTCAGTGTCGTCAGATACCAAGGGGAGTTCAAACAGTATAACCGGCAGAAAGTGTGATTAGCCTTTGGCATCACAGAGCTCACTGGTGATTTGGTGAAGTGCAGCTTCCATGAAATGATGTGTGCGAGTGGGAAGGAGGAATGATAGGAGAAGCCAAATTACAGATATCTGATGAAATGGGGAGGCAAAAAATACAGACAGGGATGCAAGATACCGCACATTATTTCCAAAATCTTAGATTTTAAAGAGAAGGAAAGAAGTGGGGTAAGCAGCTAGAGGATGAAGCAAGAGAAGATTTTTCTTAGATTTCTTTTGTTTTCTGTTTGAGAAGAGAGAAAACTGAACCTTGTTACATATGAAATGGAAAGAGCCATATGGGGAAAGAGGAGAGGATGTCGCAGGCAGGAGGAGGGGAGCTGACTGTGGGGCAGAAGCATATACATTCGTCAGCTGTGGACAAGGAAGCGAAGGGAGCAGTAGAAGCTTCCCAGTGAACACAAGTCAGTCACCTGCGGAAAGGGGCGAGGAGCAGCTGAGGAAGGAGGTAAACACCTGGGCTGACCACTAGGGAGGGGGATGTCTGCAGTGGGAGCTGAAGGTCAATGGGACTGAAAAGTCAATGAACAGAAAGGATAACGTATTTGATGATTTTTTTTCAATGCACACTGAAGCCTTGCAGGTACTCCCAATATAAACATTCTAGAAATATCTTATTACTATATACAATAATATAACTATTGTTATCACTACAAATGGAAAACTTAAACCTGAAGTGACCTAATTCAATTATAAATTGTCCTATATAAAAATAGAGAGCCAAACTAAGAAAAACAATGATTTATCCATATAACCTTTTACTTGAAAAGTCAGATGAATAAAAATGAGGCAATTAATGTGCCATGGTTATAAATCCAACAATGCAGACCAGGTTTTTGGAAGGAAAAACACAAAGAAAGTGGGCAAAATTTTAATTTAAAGTTGAAACTTAATTAGGAAAATCAATCTACTATGTAACTACCATAAGTGTTCTGATAGTTACATAGTTATTTATGTGTATTTTCTTCCTTTCTTAGCAAATTGCACAGTGAGAGGAAACGTCGTTTCAGTGAATCCTCACCCAGAGAAGCAGAGAGAGAACATTGACTGGTGTTTATATCCAAACTTGGCTAGTAAATCTAACAAAAGGTGTAGAGGATGGATGTTTTTTAAATGTTGTTGTGACTGTTGTCAAACCACGAGTGCCAGTGGTGTGGGTGCTGGCATCCTTCTTCATATCTTCCTTTCCCCCGTGGTAGGAAGGTGTGCTAACCTAGACAATTATGTTATACATTCTATGAACAAACTAGTTTACCTTACCTAAAAGAAATTTATAACATACAGACATGTAGAGAAGTATTATCCGTGTTTAACGTTGTGCCTTTTTTGTGGAAATCTGATTACATAATATAAACTGTATAAATAAACCCGAAGGCTCTGACAAATTGAATTAAAGTAAGAAACAATGTTACTACTCTGAATACATCTTTCAAAGATGGGATATCTGTTGATTGTGACAGTAAAAATCGGGGCCACAGTTGCATTCATTGTTCAGTGAGCTTGTCCACACAGTTCAACCCACCGACAGCAATGAATGTTGATTGTGACCTTTTAAAAAATAATCTCTGCACAGGGAAGGGAAAGTCCTGGAGTGTCCTGCTTTGGGTTCCTGTCTTCAGCGAATTCTGAGCGCCATGGAGTAGATGATGGTTAGCCATAGGGTACAATCAACGGTCGATGGTTTTGATTTTAATTCCAAACTCACCGACAGCGTTGAATGTTCACTGAAGCAACCTTGAAACTCAGAATTCTGCTGACTTTACAGTATCTGTAAGTATCTGAAGAGGGCGAGAGACAGAAACAAAAGAGTACCTTTAGTCATACATTTTATGCATTTTAAGCCATTTCAAAAGAATAAGAGAGAAAGAATAAGCGTGATTTTTCCAAGCAAGAGTTTGGCAAACCTCCACGTCACATTGTATGAGAGAAAAGGATCTGTTTCATTGATCTGATTCAAAATGCCTATCTTGGCTCAGTTCCAGAGATGGAATTATCTCACTGTTAAAGTCAGCGAGAATTTGTTATTCCAAGTAGTTTGAGGTATCAAATCAAAACAATATCTCATAATTTAAATGTTGCTATGCTATAGTTGGTAAACCTGATGCATTTAGATTATACAAAAACTAAACAGAATTCTCTTAGATTTCCTCAAACTAAACTAATGCCAATGCTACTCTTTTACATTTTATTACATATTTAGTACATTTTATTCTAAAATTGAGTTTTAAAATTAGTGTAATATCCTAAGAATGGTCTTATTTAGAAAATACTGAACAAATTATAAACAAAGAAACCAGTTCAATCCATTTCTCTTAGTTTATGGCACAAAGATTTCATTAAGACTGTGAAGCATAAGTACAATCTATATAAACCACAAAACCATTCATTTCCAATTGTTTTGAATAGATTTGAAACTCCTAACACCTTTATATGGGTGGATAGATGCGAGATTCTTCCCATATACCTTTTTTCTAAGAACGTTTTATGATTAATGCTTATTTGTGAAATATATTGAACTCCATTGAATTTATTTTTAGAACCATCTTCAATAATTTTCCATCATCAACTACAACAAAAGTCACTTTGGATGCATCACAACCAGGATAGAAAGTCACCATTTCATCCACTTAACCTGCATCCAACATGACTATACAGTAATAATTCATGGGTAAGACAAATCATAATAATTTGCAATATTCTTTTGAAAGTGACCATGGTCTATTCAAGCCAAAGCAATTATTTCTGAAATATTAGTGAAATATGTATCTCAAATTTTTACACATTCTGATATTTACTCACTTAGAATATTTTAAAGCCAGTAATTGTTTAATATCTTCTGAACAGATTATTTACATGGAAACTTTTTCTAACAGACTTTTTTTTGGAGGGGGCGTGGGAAACAATGTTACTGATCTACTGGAAGTATGTTTTGAGGTGAAAAATAGTCATAGAATATAAAACAGTGGTTAATCTGACTTTTGCTGTGTTTAATTCTTTTGAAATAAGCAGATTTTTCCTACGGAACAACACGCTTTAGAAGAATGCTTTATCAGTAGGCATTTCTATGTTGCTGCTGGAAAGAATATTATCCTGGGACTGAGGATGCATTTGTTTGCATTATCAATTTCAGCTGAAGGCATATCACTCCTGTTCTGCTGATTGCTTATTGTGGTATTAGTGTCAGGTCAATATACAACCGTTTTCAATCATGCCTCTTCATCTCTTGCTCCATCTGCTAACATTTGTATATCAGGGATGCTGTGATAAAGGACTTTAAACCGTGTATTTTGCCTTAATACAAAATACGTATTTGGCCTATCAATAAGCATAGTTCTAGTCAATTACAATCAATTGCAATGCACAAGTATGTTATTTTTTGTTTTCTACAATATTCTCCTAGAAGTCTTTCACAAAATATAATTAACTTAAACCTAAAATGCTTAAATTTTTAAAATAAAAATACAAAATATGTTCACTTAAACATTAAATCCTTAAAAATCTTATACTAATTTACTTATCACAATAGAAATTACATTACATGTCTTGCCATTTACACATAAAATAGCAGTAGTAAATACAGCCATTAAATTTTTCTTCTTCCCCTGCACTAAATTAGATGCATGTTTCACATAGTCATAGTTTGTTGAAAATAAAACCTCACCTCTGAACAGGTTAAATTTTCCACAATGGGAAATGTGTTTACTTGCACTTACCCTAGTGTCAGAGAAGAGAATAAACTTCAGGATTCTATATGCTGAATTATTTTTGTCGCCTTCAGAAAAATTGTTCTCCTTGCTGGTTCAATTTAGTTTTCTTGCTAATTCATGTGAGCTTTCAATCACTCTCGTATATTTTCTAATCCTATCTTTCCCATATTTTTATTTTTATAACTTAATACTTAGCTATAAATCATTTATTTTTAACATGTTGAGATTTCAGAGTACTGAGATTTTACATTTTCTGCAAGAAAGTGTGCAGAATCCTTTTTTTTAGAACACACTGTTCATAATCCCAGAATTCTAAAGTGGTGGTCGCAATCTGGATTCTTGAATAATTTTCCTTGTATGAAAAGAGCCACAAGCAATAGGTCATTGATGGATAAATCTTCTCCTATCCCCTTTTCCCTAATTTTGGAGGGTCATGTGGGCGGGAGAAAACAAACCTGCACCCAGACTGGATTTATCGTAGCTTTTATTTCTCAACCCTAAGCTTGTGGGAACATTAAGTATTTTCAGTTTTGCTTAAGGTTAGTAGGTCATAAATAAACCAAAGCAATTTCTTTGCTTTGAGCAAGAGGGTCACGGAATACATGAAATACCACTTTTAAACAAAGCAAACCCTAACATGAATTGACAGAGAAACACAAAAAGTAGTGCAATGTGCCTCAGTAAAAAGCCATGGGGATTTGGGGTGCTGAAGTTGTCTGTTTTAGGAATAGATTATGTATCGTGTTTGATGATCTGTATTTAATTTAAGTGACTTCCCCTGCCAGTCCTTCCAGAGGGCGAGTGTGTGAAATAGAGCGTCTCCATGTCAGTCTCTAGTCCTTTCCTCTGCCTGACGCCTTGACCTAGATTGAGTCTGTGGGCATTGATCTGGACAGCGGGAGGGAATGAGCCTTCACTACCACGTACATTTTATCTTTAATTCTAGTTATTTGAAAATCTGAGGAGCAGCAGATTTATAGTTGAATCCGTTTTATTTTCTGTCACAGAAGTCAATCTATTCAAGACATAAAGAAGTGAAAAAAAATACTACATTTTTTTAAAAATGCCATTGCTTCTCCTTCCTCCTCCAAAGGAAATAACACTCTCTCTGAAACCCATCATAAATAAAATTTATGGAGGAGGAGGAGGAGCAGGGGGACGAGGAGGAGGAGGAGGCCACTAGTATTTGGGGGTCCCAAGACCCCTTTCTGACATCTATGTCCATTTTCTTGGAAGATTTCTTCCTGTGCTCAGAATATGCAATCTCATGAAATGTTTCAGTATTAGCACTTTTACCTTCCCAGTTACACGGTGAAAATGCCCATTCCAAAAATGCTCATTCTGGGTAATTATAATTGTAATTATTGGGGCTTCTGGCTACTTCGATAGAAACAGCAAAAGCAGGAAAGAGGTCAGAAACTGATTAAATGCAGTCGAGAGCCAAGTTGAGCACTTGGCCATGGTTCTCCACTGAGAAAGGAGAAAAATCAGGACAAGGCATCAAAGCTTGGCTCAGATGAGACATCTTTTACTACTGAAATCCTGGCACCCCGGAGGGGACTATAATTTTGTTTTCCAATAGCTTTGTAATTACCGATAGCCCTTACTCCTGTTGACAGCAAAGGGCCTGAAAAGTTTCTGTTTCTCCTTCCCAGAAAACTGTGGGAATGATTCTACATGACTCACTTTTTTTTTCTCTTTACATTACTCAGTCTGTAAAACGTCCTATGAATTTGCTTTGGAGAAGGGAAGAATTTCCAGCACAGCCTTTGCACTATTTGGCAAAGTTACCAGAGATCTGAGATAATTAATTTATTTAAAATATACATATAAACTGGATTTACATACAGGAAACCCACATTGTATATTTGTTACAAAATAGGCTGTGAGTGATTTAAAAATATTTCCACAGAAAAATCCATCCAATCGATGCACATTGACCACCGAAAATTTGAAAAGCAACTTTAACCTCTGAACAGAGTTAGAAATCTACTGACTACTCATCTTTGTGGTTTGTTTTTGTAAGTATTCCCAGACATGAGTATTTATTGTTTAAACACTGTATACAAACTCAAATATTTATAAAGTTTAATCTAACAGAAAAAGTTAAAAAAGAACCATCAGAATTCCAACATGAACTTCACTTTTAACAATGACCTATTAATTACTGATATTGATATTAATTATTGATTCCTTTGCTTATTTTACTTTAATTCAATTAACAACTTATTATTACATACTGGATTAAAGCATTTTTTTTCAGTAGAGAGTGTATACATACAAACTATTTCTGTATGTATTTTCTATGCATACAAATTGCAGCAAATTATAGTAGCAAATTTAATTGCAGCAAATTAAATAAAAGGTGTATTTTATTGGGCACTATAATATAACTAAAGAAAGAGCAATAGAACTAAGCCAATGAACTCAGGATCTGCCACTCCTGGGCTTCATTACAAAACCTCTAGAATTTTACTTTCCTGGATAATAATTAGACTAGTGTTTAAATATTGTTGTATTTTTAAAAATTTATCAATCTTCATATTTTTGTTATCATTACTTATGCTAGCTCAATACGTTTCTGAATAATCCTTTATAAAATAGATATTCTGTCAGGGACAGCATAGCACTCATTATTTAAGGGGCAATAATCACATCTAGGTCTCCTATGATTCCAATGCTGCTTCTCTCCAAAAACATCTGTTTTTCCACTTCTGAAATAAAATTTAAAAAACAGGATTAAGTTTCTTTGCTAACTAGCCTCAAGATATATCAATTTTTTCTTAGCGCCACAATCACATTCCCAGTAAGATGCAGCACTCTGCTGGGTGGCTTCCTTACCTGGTAGGTGGTAGTGACTGACAGGCAGAGAGAGCTCTCCCAAGACAGGTAGCTCTGGAGAGGATTGATGTGTACTTAACAGTTATAATTAATCTTAAACTCTCCTACAGTTAGGAACCTTTGATTAACCTAATGCATCCCTGTCTGAACCTTCAACACTAATACAGAGTATGATGGCTACAGTGTATTCAGGATAATTATTTCTGATCACCTTTCAAAATAATTTCTTGTCCCTGAGTTTATGCCACAAATAATCTTAAATCAAACCAGTATGCTTTTGGCTCTACATAGAATTAGACCCCTGTTTAAATATTGTTTTATGTTCATAAATTTATCAATCTTCATAGTTTTTAGTATTTTGAGGTTTGTTTATTGGAAAACTATTTGTGTTTGTTCTGAAATGTAGGCTTCTTCCTGGAGCAAAAAAAAAAAAAAAAAAAAAAAAGACAACAAAGAAGAAAATATATACATTACTACATTTTTCCAAAACCTTTGAACTTATGCTGTAGATAAGTTATATTGGTCTGTCAAAACTATTTCTTTATGCATAATGAATTATTTAAAGAATGAATTTATAGTAAAGTTTTTTTGATAAAAAATTTTTTTGATAGTAAAAGGCACAATGATGGTGTGATGTTTAGAGTGAACTGATTATAATGAACAATTTGTGTCACAGTTGAAGCTAGGATTTTTTTTTTTCATAGTGAAGGTCCATCGTGTCAATAGTATAACCCCATGACTTCCACAAACTGTGCCAATGCCACTGTGAACAGTGTTTATTTTTAGCAAAGAAATAGAGTGCCCTTGATCCAAGACCTCGTACTAATGGTTGATTAATCCCTCGGTTTGGAAAGGATAGACATGTTTACTGTTATTCAAAATAATCTAAAATTAATCCCAAGTGAACTACTACTATATTAGTAACAAAATTTGTCTTCTTGTGTTAGTATAAATAATGTAAATTAATATTGGAAAATTAAGAGTAATATATGTGTCAGAGTAAATAAGTATTTTCCTGAGAAAATTTTTTTTTCTGGGAAAGCATTGACATAATGGAAATTCCATACGAAAAGACATAGACACCTTGCTTATACAAATTGTTAAAATTTGCCAGGGGGTGGGGGACCCAAAATGCATAATTAAAAACAAACAAACAAAATACATGCTAGGCTTTTTTATTTTTCAGGTGAAACAATACAATATTATTTTAATATTTTATCATGTTACATTATAAGATGACTGTTTATAATTATATTTTGAGAATATTGATAACATCTCTCAGATTTTCTATGATCCATTCAAAATTCGGTCTATAACGTAGAGTCTCCCAAGCTTTTTGACTGCATTCCTCATTATGTTGTTAGAATACCTTACTATTTTTGGAAGATATTGTGGATGTATTTCTGGCTTCATAAATTATACAAGCATCTGTTCTTTCAATCAACAGGACACCAAATGTTTTTTACATCAATCTTTGTGAAACAATGTATATAATACTATTTTATTTCCCATGAGCTTTTAGTAAGCACTGGTCAAAAAAATGTTTGAGTAATTAAGATGGTGGAAGAAGGATGAAAAACAGTACACAAAAACGGATTACAAAAATCCCTGGGAATTTTTAAGAAGAATTTATGATATAAAACCAGTTGCAATGCCTTTCGAGATTCCACACTACATAGAAATTTTTAAATCAATTAGCAGAACCTGACAAATTTTAAGTACAAAGCTATATCTGTATTAAAAGGCTATTTCTTGTGACTTTAATATTATATAAAATGCTTTATTTGGAAATATGAAAATTTATAAAATTTTAATACTGAATTCTGTATACATTACATGGATTGTAGTTTACATCACCAAAATTGCCTTTATAAGAATCTATCTTCTAAGAATGAATAATCTAAATAGACTTGGACATGGAAAAAGAGCTTCTAAACCTTCCCTAATGTAACCAGCAGGTTACGGTGTTCTCTCCACGGGTGACTTGTGGGCTGAGAAAGGATTCGAGCCAAAAGCCAAGACTGCATAACAGTTAAATACTTTATTTCTCAATAAGTCCTATGAAAATGAAATGCCTTGGCTCAAGTTATTCATCAAATATACACCATTATGACATGTTTGGATTAATTGTTTAAAGGATTTATGTGTTGATTTTCAACTCAATGCATTTAGATTTATGCATTGATAAATGATCTCTTCTAGTCCTGAAATTGTGTAATTTTTGTAGTTTCTATTCCATTTTTTAGTCTCCTAAGATAAAGAGACTAATTCTAGAGAGTTTAATTAATATTTTTTCTATTCTATGTTTTAAAAGAACAAACAGGCAAAAATCCAATATTTAGTTAACAGTTCAGAGTACTTTTTCCTTTTAAAAATATTAATAGATCAGCTTATTCCTTGAACAATAGGGTCATGTGATCACTGGATTCACTGAAATCATAATTGAGGAAAGAAAAGACAAAAGAGTTCATTCAGAGATTACCGTATGTTTCTACCAACATAAAGATGTTCCTTATTAAATGTGTAGCAATAATCCAGATATTTTAGCAGTTTTAAAATATTCATTATATTCTTTACAACTTTTTCTTCTCCAAAAAACGTTACTTGAGAATAATTCTATGTTAAAATGTTTCTATAGATAGTCAAAGAGAAATTAATGAAAAAGTCACTTCACAGTAAGAAAGTTTTCCTCCATCCAAATTTTCAAATCTTCACTATTGGACTGCTTTCCTTTTACTTTTACATGTTTACAGAAAATTAAATGACTTAAATTTTCAAAAAGTGCCATATGATAAATGAAAGTCTATCAGAGATAAAGGTAAACCATCTTTGATGTTTTTAGGTAAATATGGAAAACTGTGATTTGATTTAAGCGATCTTTATGAATTTATTACCTACAGCCCTGAAATTTGGACGCCCTCCCACCACCATTAGTCCAGCTGAAAAACACCTAGTTTCTTGTAAAGATATAATTGTGTTATACTTTTTAAAAGTATTGTTTTTGGACTAGCACCCTCTCTCCTGTGTTGGTCATAAATGATTATTGGAAGTTAATGCAGAGGAAAACTGATATAATGATTCATTTGCAGAATTGTTTTCAACAATTTATTTACCATTAATAATACAGTGGCTCTAGAGCTTATATTTTTTTAATCGGTAAGAGTATTCTCCAGATAATCTTAGATCAAAGTCAATTTAGGTGCTTATTTTAACATCTCTTCTGAAACTCCAACTAAATATACTAATCTTCCTGGTTTCCTGTCTTAAAGCTAAGTTTTCAGTGTTGCCTGAAAGCTGTTAAACAGCTGCAACATTCCAACCATGAAGCTAATGCTTTTTAGTGATGAATGGATGGTCCAAATGCAAATATAGTTAAGTTTCTTCTGCTAAAAGGTCTATAAATGCATAGATTTTTAAAAATAAGCTTAGTTGTCAAAAACTTTCAGACATAAAAATATAAATATGCCCATAAGTGCCTTAAATACTTTACAGAAAAAGTGATGATTACTGTATAAATAAACAAACACATCATGCAGCCATAAGATGAAGACAGAAATATTTATTCTATGAAAATATTGAATTACATACTCAAATTGGCACAGAGACTAAAAAACATTGAATAATTTGGGACAAGCTATCAGAGGGTGACAGAATTCTATGGTTACTTTACACATCCTTTTTCTCTTTCTGTGTCTATAATGTATTAGCTTCTATTTTTAACACTTTTTCATCTCTTAATTATTAACTATCTTTCTTTTTCAGTATTGTACGTGAATACAATATTAACCATGTTCCATATTTGTATCCTGAGACTTAAGTCCACTTGCTATGTCCTGACTTTCAAAATGAGGGGAGAATGGGGTAGTGTAATAAATGAAGGACAAGTGCACCAGGAGGGTATAGAATTCTAGTTGCAGTGCTAACATATTTTTCTCTGTGAAATATTTTCTAAAAATGAACAAAAATTACACCAATAATTTTATCAGAGTTTCTCTTTTTCGGTCTATCTCTCTCCCCAGACAGTGAGATCCATGGACTCAGAGAATGTTCCTTAGACACCTATAGACCTTGAAGACCTAACATCTTTTCTGGAATACAGTAAGTGCTCATATATGCTTGTTGCCTCTTCTTTGATTCCCTAGCACACATCAGTATCTAGCTTTTCAATCAGACTCAGTCTATTTCGCCTCTACTCCCCAGTTACCTGACTCCATTTGGGGCACCATGTGTCTGAATGTACTAGAATCTAAAATCTGAGTCACAGAACCTAATCATCCTCAAAGGTTCAAACATAGAAAAGTTTAAACAGGTTTAATGCTCATCAGAGATCTCAGCCACCTCCAGAATCACTGAAATACAGCAACTCACAGGACCAAATTTCAGACAAATAATTGTGTCTTGTTCTTCAGAAAAAGTATCTTACTAAATTAGGAATTTTACTCTTTTGTGCAAACGGACCATATATTTCCTTGTAATGATAAAAACAAAGTTATATTTTAAAACTTGAACTTGAAAACTTTTATTGTCCTTAAAATACTTTTGGAGAGATTGTATGCTTCTTCCAATAATATTTTCATATTTTAAAACATTTCTATATTATCTCTGTTGATTAAGACATGTAAAGTATAATAATTTCGGGCCCATGCAAAACAATATTCATTAACTGTTTCTAGTTTCGTTTAGTGAAAAAAAGCTCAGTGGGAACCGCAGAAAAGGCAGTAAAATGCTGTTGTTGGACAAAAGTCCTCCTTAGGAATGAGTTTATCTGCTTCTGTTCTTACCCAGACATATCTTTGGTAGTGAGTTTCTCCTCTACCCAGGTATCCAAATATAAACATATACTACTTTCTTATTGAGGTACATTCTGGTAAAAAGTTATTTTCTTATCTCATTGCTTTTTTAGTATTTCCTCTAGCTTGGTGCTCAGGACAAGATATCTAGCTACTCTGGTTCTATTTACTGAAATGACTTTCATTGGCATTTCATTTAGCACAGATGAAAATCAGTCTGAGTTTTTATAATTCTTGTGAAGCAATCTAATCAACTACCTTGGCACTAAGCTTTGTAACATTACAAGTTTTTCAGCTATTCTTGAAAATGGGATCATTCTCAAAGGATGGAGAGTTGTCTTTGAGTGCCTTTAAAGAGTCGAATTAAAAAATAAGTGGGGTTGGACCTAAAGACAATTCAAAAAACCTTATGATCGGTGGCAGATTCCCTGGCTTATGGTGCCATCTTTCAAGGCATTTAACTCTGAGGGGCAAATAGTGTTCAGATGTATATGCTATAGCGATATGTTTACCAAAAATTCAGTCACATTAACGTACATATCAATATTTGTAAAAGAACTCAGCACATTGAAAATTCATCCCACAGCCAAATTAAAAAAAAAAAACACTCGAAGACTTCTTTTCTAATAGTTAAGATGCTGCCAATTATAATGTTGTTAAGAGAAAATGTTCTAGCATTCTTGGATTTTTTAATTGAAATAAAGACTAAAAGATATTTTTCACAAAAGATACTACCAGAAAGATCATTAAAAATGACAAAAAATAATTTATTTTCCAACCCATCTTTTGCTTTTATCAATTTGGTTTATATCAATGTCTAAAAAGTTGATATTCATTCTATCGCCATGTAAACTCTTGTTTTATCCTTCAGGATAGGTTTCTTTTTGAGACACCTATTTACACTGTAATCTGTGGTTGTTATATTGTGCCTAAAATTGCTCGTCTTAATGCTATACTAGATTTTTCCTTATTGTTGAAAAGAAGAAACCCTGACCAGTAAACAACAATAGAATTATATTGTCACCTAAAAGGCTAAGCAGCCCCCAAATATTAGTAGTTTCAAACCTATTGACTGTTTTGAACAATCCTATTAGTTTCTCCTTATACCTAATTACAGGGAAGGCATATTTTTCATAATGAGATTTACAGAAAAATCCTGTCATTCTGGAGAGAGTACTATAAAAACATATTATGCTTCAGTCTATTTTTAGCTTTTATTTTTTGGCAAAATTTGGCAATGCATTTCAAAATCCCCTCTTTTTTTCATTTTCAGGATAACAAAAATTACTTAATAAATGGAAGTTTTTAACCTAAATATTTATTTAAAAATATTTTTTTCACATTCACAATTCTACATTCTGCCAAGTTTTGTTAAGATCATCCAAATGATACAAAAGTTTGCTAATATATACTGATTTAAAAGCCACCACCAAAGCACACCGTTCTATGGACCAAAACTGCAAGACTGGATCTGTAATGACCAAGTTAGTTTTATGAAATATCTTTCAGTAAGTTCTTTGTAAAGTTATCATGGTTTTCTCATACTATAATTGAAACATTTGTGGGCCTTCCAAGGAAATATTATCATTTCTTTGGGATAAAAATATTAGAATTAAAAGGCTAAAAACATCTATGGAAGAGAAAAGATATCAACAATTAAGCTCTCATTTCTATTATGGAAAACAGCTTAAGGCAAGCATATGGTGGAGGCAAAGGCCAGGGGCTTGATTTTCTTCTGCCTTTAAATGTAACTTTTGACTTTCGCTAAAGCTAACACTATAACGAAAGTACAATTTTTGCAAGCCTCTATGGTTACTAAAGATATCTTATTGGAATGGACAGTAAAATTTTAAAATTAGATGTACATCCATCATCACAAATTTGGAATAACTTGGGTGAAATAATGGAATTAAAATATACATAGCATACTGAGAAATTCAAAACAGATGTCTCCTAAAATTCAGTATATTTACATGCTTTTAAATAGCGTATCTTTCCAAAATATGACATTTCTTATTTAGGATAATTTGTGTGTAACTATGGGATAATAGGGTTGGAAGACGGAGAATACATTTTATTCAAAGTTCTACATTTGATAAAACTACATAAAATAGAGTCTTTACAATTATTCCAAGCGTGACAGAATGTTTCTATTTGAAGGAATATAAGAGAGAATCAAGTTTAATGATTTGCTTTAAGCTGACTTATTTTCATGCTTCTGCACATGTACTACAGAATATTTGCTCAGCCCTTACTCTTTGGTTCTTGTATTTTTTAAGATTTCAGGGACTAGTACATGGAAATATACACCGGAGCTGTTTTTAAGTCTTTTTTTTTTTTTTTTTCCTGCATGAATAAGGCTGAATTTGGAGGCTGCATCAATCATCTGACTTTATGGCTTTATAGTTTGATTTAGAATTCTCAGCAGAGTTTGTTCAGATAGTTGTTAAAAACCTTGGAAACATAAAGAAAGTATTTAGGAATCTAAAGTTCAACTTTCCAGGTAGGAACAACCCATTTTTTTCTTAGCTTTAGAAGAAAACATGAAAACCGAATGCTCCACTTCTATTGCTAATATAGAAATTGCACATCAAAGCCCCAAATACAAATAAATAAAATATTTTTCTGTCATTGCAACTTCCATGTAAAGCTACCATGGCTTAAATTTTTCCTAGTAAAATGAAACAAGAAAGAAAGAGAGAGAGAGAGAAAGGGAGAGAGGGAGGAAGAGATGGGTGGAAGGGAGGAGGAAGCAGGAAGGAAGGAAGGAAAGAAGGAAGGAAGGAAAGAAGGAAGGAAGGAAGGAAGGAAGGAAGGAAGATCGAAGGAGAGAGAGAGAAAGAAAGAGCAAGAAAGAAAGAGAGAGGAAGGAAAGAAGAGAGGGAGGGAGGGAAGAAGGGAGGAAAGGAAGGGAAAAAAGGATGGAAGGAAAGAAGGAAGGAAGGGATGGAGGAAGGAAGGAGAGAGAGAAAGAAAGAAAGAGAGAGAGAAAGAGAAAGGAAGGAAAGAAGGGAAAGAGGGAGGGAGGAAGGATGGATGGAAGGGAGGAAGGAAGGAGAAAGAGAGAAAGAAAGAAAGAGAGAGAGAGAGAGAAAGGAAAGAAAGGAAACAGGGAGGGAAGAAGGAACAGAGGAAGGGAGAGAGGGTGGGAGGGAAGCAGAAGGTTTCTGAACGGGCATGGAGCCACCATGACAGATGGGCATGGTTATAGGCAGCCGGGAGAAGCCCATACACATCGAGGGACATGAGGGCTGAAGGGAGACTGATTTGGAACCACCTGAACATTTATCTTTCCTGAGATTCATTTCCTGCATTAGTCGAGAGAATATTTACCAATGAATGAGGATGCAGTTATTGAATGGAGTCTTTCTTTTGTTCTTTGATTTCAACAACGGCCCTCTTGAGCTTCTACACCTGAGCTGAGTTAGAATCAACTCTTTTCTCTTTTGCATTATTCCTATACTCTTATAGAGTTTTTTATTTGGACAATTAGATAGTGAATATATGCCCCATTAGCTAACAGGTTGCATTTATAGTCAAATATATACTATTCAATAGCAGTTTTATTTTAAGAAAAGAGGAAACAAACAAAAAATCATTTAAAATAGCTTGTTTTTGTTTTCTTTTGTGAAACTGAAAATTATACAAGTCTATGTTTTAATTTTAGAGAGTGTCAATATGAGGAGTAGATACCTAACAAAGGCTGTGATATACTTTAGGCACTACTTTATTATTAGCTGAAAGTGAGTATAAATTTGGAATTTTTTCCCATTTAGTTAAAAACACAAACATACACACTCTCTGATAAAAAAGAAATCTGAAGAAGTAATTCTAAAATAATTATCTCACTAAGTAATGGTGAAAAATTATTCAAACTAATTCCATTCATTTTATTATAAAACATATTCTACCTAAGATGGTACTTCCTATCACAATATATTAGTACTCAAATTTCTAGTTTTTTTTTTGAATTTTCACCACTTGGTTTAATTGAGTCACTTTATTTTGTAAAAGAGGAAATGATGACTTAGAAAATGTAAGTGATTTGCCTGAAAATGTAAAGACAGAGCCAGGAGTTGGTGCAATAATCTGGGGTCTTGTCAAATAATCATTTCCTTCTCTGTCAGGTGCTCAGTGAAGGTCATGGGTCGAGCTGAAAGTCTCTTCCCAACACTTAAGACTATGATTATTGCTCTGTTGTTCTATTTTGTGAGTTCATTTTTATTTTGCTTCAGTTCAGAGATAACACCTAGAGTTTTATAATGTTTCATTGCAACAATGTAACAATACGTTACAACATACATACTTATAATGTTCCATTACAACAATACATACTTACGGCCCTACTCTATTTGTTTTTCTCTCTTTTTTTTTTTTTTGTTTTTTAACAAATGCATTCGAGAATCTAAAGCTCCCAGTTCTGTAAGATCAGTGTTATACTGACACACAGGGAAAGCCAATATCGCCACCCAGCCCTTCCCTCCCATCTCCCAAAGAGCTACTGGCAAATACATTTGATCTAAAAACGTCATAAAACATAAATGTCCAATCTTTTTTTTCTGAAGAGCAAGAATGCTTAATAGATTATTTTCTTCATTGTTTTTCTCTGGAGTAATGCATTGAAAGCTTTATACTTTGCAGTAAATAAAAAGTTTATCTAACTCTTAAACCTTTGGCTATTTTTCCTTCCTTCCTCTTCCTCTTCTTCTTCAAAGAAATAGCTTATTTTTCAATATTTGAAATGGATAAGGGCAAAACAAGATGTGACTATAGAAGAAAGGTTTACCTGTAGAAATATACATCAGACCTTAAAATTGTATTTTTTCAATATATCTTTCCGTTATTACATTGGTATCCTAGACAAATGTAACAAAGTTCAGGTTCTGTTGGATTTATGTGAGAGATACTTAACATATTATCAGGAATTTACCAATACTTACTATTAATATTGACATATAGGCAATGCATTAACTATTATACTACTTTGAATTTTATTATCTATGGCTTTTCTTCTTCTACCCTCAACCCAATCTATATGCACCAATACACAGATAAATGGATTCTGAAAAAATAAAATGGATATTCTAAGTCTATGGAAAATGCGAAGTGGGAAGTCCATGAAACACAAAGTTTGTGAGTCCTTGCTCACAAGTCCTTGCTGGGCGCAAGCCCGTCTCAGAGATCTGCCACCCACTATAAAGCCTGCGTGCTTGTTACACATCAGAACAGGGCCTGGACCTCCGTCCACATCTGTGCCAGAGTCCGGGCCCTGTTTTTGCCACCGCAATTGCGGAAAGAATCATTCTATTTTCTATTATTTTTTGATGAGACAATTTAGGCAGCAGATTTCTCAGAAATAAATGAAGTTCTAGGTGACAAGTAGGGGGTTTTTTTGGTTTATATGTTTTCTTTTTTAAACACACAATTCATTGTAAGTAATTTCCCTGTATCATCATATGAAGTAAAAGGAAAATAATTAGAAAAGTTTAGACAGAATGCATTTTTTTTCTTTCTAAGTGAAGAATAAGCCAAGTTAAGAGTCATTTTCCATGCATGCAAAGCACGGAACAGTCACACTGGAGTAGGAGAACTCTGACAGCAAATTACAGGATGGCAACCGCTGCCCCTTTTTGTTGCTTCTAATTATCTGGGAGGCCTGAGTTGGCATTGCTCATCCGCCAGGGTCCTTTTGCTTCCGGCTTGTTTGCCTTGGGAGGAAGTGCAGAATCAGGGCCCCTGGGCACAGCACACTTCACGGTGCTGGGATTTTAAAAATCAGATGTAATGCAAAGAGGTGGTCATGGGGTGGGCTTGTTTCTCCTAGGAGATATTCCAAGGGGCTCTTAGCTCTGTGCCAGTGCTCCAGTGACAGCTTTCAGGTGACACAGCCAACGACCAAGGCAAGTCATCTGCCCTAGGCTGTGCATTGTCCCCGCCCAGGCATTGCTCCCAAGGAGGGCTCAGCCCATAAATCAGAGACAGAAAGTCGTCTCGGTGGATGCCGAGGTGCGGCGAGAGCGTGAAGGGACCGTTGTGTGCAGCGCTTGGCAGTTTGCTGGATGCGTGATCACAAGCTGGAAAACACGCAGTCCTTGCACAGGCTCGAGCCCCTGGACCATACAACAGCGATTAATTAGGGCAGCCAAAATTCCAAGTAGTGAAATAATGAACAAGTTTTCGGAATGAATGGGATTAATTTATAATGTATAAGAGGCACACTGCCCAGTTGATGTGCCCTTTGGACAAGGAAAATAATTAAAAGCCTACATGTTCTACTAACGCCATGTGAATTTTCTTCAATCAATTTCTATAACTCTTTTTGGGACTAAATATAGCACGTACGTTTTAACTTGACAAATAAAATCTATTAAATGTATTGGATGTTCACTGTTACACAAAGAATTGAACTGGATGATGAAATATAAGCATGGTCTCTGGTTTGAAAACTCTCAAAGACATTTTGAGTCTTTTCAGAACACACTTTGCTCTTTCTCTGGCAAGGTTGAAAGGGGGGCTTTCATGTTGCACTGAAATGACAGCCACCTCAACAGCGGACATCTGAAAATCTTCTCTTCAGACATGCCATTGCATTCATTGAAAAGTCCAGAGAATGTGCTGAATGTAGAAAGTAATTAATAGAAAATCACAATTGATAACGTATATAATACAGCACAATTTTTAATATAACCATTCCCTCTCTTGCTTAGAATAGATATAAACATATGCCACATTTGGATTGTGATTATCAACAATAACAGATCATTTCCATCATGGGAGGACATTTGAAAGAGGTCAGATGACCTGGCCGGTGACGTTTTGGTGTGTTTGTGAGATCAAACAGCAGCTTGAAATAAATAAATTCGGTGGCAGGAAACTATTGTTATTTCATTGACTGATCATTTCATAAAATTCAGCCATATATGATGAGACTAGAATATGAGCGCAGAAAAATTCATAACACAGATTAGGACTAAAATATTTCAGGTTCTGAGTGGGACTGCTTCGTGCGATAGGCCTTTTTAAAAAATAAGACTATAATCCGTGTTTTTCTCAGTCTTTACAAACTTTCTTAAGTAAGACTTTCCACAGGTCTCTTTCTAACTTACTTCTACACGTGTTTTTGTTGTTATCATAAAGCGTATGGATAGGGAAGGAAATCGTATTCATTTCTCTTGTAGTTTTTTCATTCTCCTTATTTGTATCTTATAATTATGAATTGATCTATGGTGCATAATAAATAGCTTGCAGTGAATACTTGTGCACATGTCTGATATTCTGCCACATGCTGTCTCTTCAATACCTCTCAACACCTCAATTTGGTAGTCAGTCATATTAGCAAATCCAAAGTCCTCACCAGGTCTTACATGAATGATCTGAACTATTTCTCTCATTTCTTTCCCATCTCTCCTCTCTTCATTCACTCTGCTCCAGTCACAAGTGCTTCCTTGCCATTAGCAGAACCTGCCAAATATGAATTAGCCACAGGGCCTTTGCACATGCTGTTTTCTCTGTCTAGAATGCACCATGACTCATTTTTCTCACTTCATTCATGTCTCTAGTCAAAATTTTCCCTCTTAGAGAGGTTTCCCTCACCACCCTATATAAACACCGCCCTAGTTATTATCCTTAACCACTTACTCTGCTTTATTTTTGCTTAATTATAAATATCACCATAGGACATTAAACTAGATATTAATGGAGTCCTTTAGGAAATAGGTAACAAACACCTGCTACATGCCAGACACTGTTCTAAGATCTTGGGATATAATATCCCAAGCAGAATAGAAAAATGTCCCTGCCCTCATGAAGTTTACATGTTAGTGAGAAGAATAACACATAGATCAGACAAATAAGAAAACATATTTGGTGTGTTAGACAGTAGTAAAGACTAATGATTAAAAAACAATAGATCAGGAAAGGGACTATGAACTGTGACAAGGGTGGGATTGAAATTTAAAGTAGGTAGCCAGTGAAGATTCTTTAAATAAGAATTCAACGGATGAGATGGAGCAAACTCTTCAGACACGTCTAGGAAGAAAATTCCAGGAACGCAGAACACCCACTAAGGGCTAGAAGCAGGAAAAAACTGGTTCATTAGTTTTTCAGGTAATTACCTGTCCCTGACCACTAGAATGGAACCTCCCTCAGAGCAGGGATTTTATTCATGTGGTTTATTACTATATCCTTACAGCCAAGAACAGAAATCTCTGAACAAGTATGTTTGCATGCATTGAATAAATTAACTATTCTCAGTTGACAAATGACAAAATTGAGGCACAGCATTTAAGTAAATTGTCCATAGTATCCAGGTAGTAAGAGGTGGGTTTAAGATTTGAACCAAAAAAAAAGGAAAATCTAACTCTACAATCTGTGTTCCAATCACTATCCTCTGCTGCTATAGCAGTTCCCAGTTCTCTCTAACAGTAAGAACACACAATGTGTAGACTCAATACCTGAACTGGAAATCAGAAAAGACTATGAGAAGAAGGAGAAAAAGAAGAACTACTTTGGATTACCTGTTTATATTCCCAATTTTCATTTAGACTCAGAAAGGTTAACGCATTTCCCAAGGTTAAGTCCGGAATTACGTGACTCACAGGCCCTTGCGATAGACACCGCAGAGACTGGCGAGAGCCGGAGAGTTAGTCTTGCCCTGTCGGTTATTACCACGCGACTCTGGGCAGTCCCCTTTCTCTGTGCCTCAGTTTCCTTAATTACAAAGCTAAAAGTTTGGGCTAGATAACCCCTAAATATTTCACTGTTTTTCCTGGTATGTTTTCTCTAAATATCAAGTTCCTGAAAATACTTTGGAAAGTTCTGAACAGTTCTCATCTACTGAAGACACGAGCAGAAATTATCTGTGAAGAGAGACAGACAGAGGCATTCCAGGAGAAAGGGTTACAAAGAGAAGCCAACTGGGCGTGAAAGTTCATGTGTCAGGGGAAGTGTACAGAAAGAGTAGACTGATGTATCTGGAAAACTTCCTTAGAAGAGAGGCCAGGAGCATGTTTGAAGGTTCTATGTTTCCCAGGCTCAGCATATAAAAGATTTTCAACACCGTGGTAAGGAGTTTGGACCCTATTCTGTGGGTAGCAGAGTGAATCCAGTTTCTACAGAGTTACCAGAGTTGTATGTATTCCACAGGTCAGTGATACATCTACGGCATGGACTACAGTAAATATTAATCAGTTTCTTATTCTAAAATACTTTCTTTGGCATTAATTCTACAAGACAAGGTAGAGAAAGAAGAGACATAGCTTTAAAAAGTTATCGTAATGAGTTACAAAGATGTAAAAATAACGTTCCTCCCTTCTGCTTTCTAACCTGTACAGGATAGACTATAAGGCGTGTGGTTCCGATTCTCACGTAGCTTACCACAGAGTGGAAGACAACATCAAACAAACAACACAGAAACTTCCTTCTCAAATCACCTGACAGTGTATAAGGTGTAAGAGTTAAAAGAAAAATTCTAAATTGAATGTGATCAATTTTAGAATTTTTAAGACTATGTACATCCCATGGCGATTGCAGAAAAGAGTTGTAGGATTTCTTTAAGTGCTTGGTTCAGTGGTCAAGAAATTAAAGAACAATAAAAGCTGCTTATAGAGAGTCCCCTTCCCCCCACACATTTATTTTTTCCTTCCCTTCTTTTCCTCCTCCTCCTCCTCCTCCTCCTCCTCCTCCTCACTCTTACTTATGCTTTTCAGCAGCCATCTGTGTGAAGATCTCAAGAAACTTCCTTTAGAGCCTGTGATTCACCAGTTATTGTGCAGTATTGCATTTCTTGGTGACTCACATATTGGGTAACCAATGTGTGCCCTTCACTTTTAACTAGAGATCGTGTTTTCTCCCCAGAGTTGTTGAATATAATGCATATGGCCAGTAGCATATGAGTCCATCTACAGTAGAGGCCATGTAAAAACTAACATATAGTTTTCAGCAATAGCCTGTAAAATGCAGTAAGAAAATATAATAGAAATCCATTTCAGAAGAGATAACTCAGAAAGAAAAACAATGTAAAGCACAGATACAACAAAGTATAGATACGTCTGGCCTTTGAGCATATTAGGAAATTCCAGACACTTTCACCAAATCTAAAATTTTAAGTAAATTCATACTAAATCATGAATTTAGTTAAATTTAAGTTAAGCCAAGTTACCAACATAATGAAGAATGACCTAATCTAGAAATGACTATGATGTCTATCAATATACTATATTCAAAGATGAAATTCATTGTATATGATAGTGATTGTTTCTAAAAAGCTAAGGAACTATTGCTCTGATGGTTTCAATTTATATATATTTATATATGTAAACATATATCATATATGTCTATGTTTCAGTAACATGCATGCATATGTATTCTAAAAATATCATTGCCTTGCTTTAAGTAGTAAATTTTTTAAGAAGTGAAAAAACAAGTCCATTACAAGCTTTATTTTCTCCTTCCAAACTGGTCCTCATATTTTCTGAGCAATGACAACCGCAGAACCCCCCATATTTCCTTATGGTGTTCTTTTTCTTTCTCTGCTTACTTGATTACCATTCATATTTTTAAATAAGCCTTCTTTAACTCACCAATCACCATAATATTTTAGAATGCGTGTCTTAGTTACCTTTAAATTGTTTGAGTTTTTAAAAACATTCTGAGTCTCACTATCCATGTACCTTTGTGCAGTAAGTACTTGAAAGTGAGAAGTATCACTATGAAGGAATGGCCACTTCACAAACTTTAGAGAAATTGATTCTGGAGAAGTGTCTTCTGATAGTCAGAATGCAGCTCTTCCAAAATAAATGACTATATCAGCAGTCAGTGGCAGGCTTTTTGCAAAGTTAACATCTGAGAGATAACTATTTCTACTTTGTGTAGATAAACGTATATGCGATTAGTTTATCCATAGTAAAGAAAAATAAATTTTATTCATTTAAATGAGAAAAAAAATGAGGACAAATAATCACTCTCCTTTGGAAAAGAAACTGTGTTATACTCGTAATTCAGAATGTTTGCATTTTTAAATCAGTGTTTATATCAAAACTATGAGCATAGGTATGTTTCTATTTCTCTCTAATGAACTCTATTTTGTTTACACCTGAAAATATTTGAGTATTATTTCCAACCTTTACCAACAAAATATTTTGTTCTTTATTTTAGCCTTAAGTAGTAATTAAGCTCTCTTCTGTTTTACCCTAATGAAATCAAAGTATGGTAGAAGTGAAGTCAATTGGATAGAAGCAAAATTGACCTAATAATTTATGCTCCAGGAGACAGGGACTATGTGAGCATTGATAAGGGCTTGTTATAGCATACAAATCACAGCTGAGGTTAGCATATAGATTTTTCTAGTTGGTAAAGAAGTCCAGGGGTTGCAGAGGGGATACCAAACACTCTTGTAACAATAGGAATACAACACTGTACCTGTTTTCTTAATAGAAACCTAAGAAAGTATAGGCCTGGATTTTTTTAGAAGCATCATTTATATTTTATGAATTATTTAATATGTACATTATGAATTATTCATTTCACAGTTCCATATTTTAAAATTAACGGTGCCTTTCCCCACTTCTTTCTGGAAAAGAATTACAATGAAAGAAGCAAAGCTATTTTGATGAAGTAATTAGAGGGTGAAATTTTCGGGCTACATAAAGAGAAAGGTAAATTCATTACACCTGTGCTTGTCCATTTTCACATGACTGTGTGACGTGAAACTGGATTAATCCAAAGGATAATGAATAATTACCTTTTGGAGATTTCCCCATGTGTTAATGTACAAATGATATTTCTATTCACTAAAATTCAAAAACAGCTAAGTTACAAACAATACTGATGATAATTATTAAACTTTTCCAGGCATAAGTAAGCGCCACTTTAGAAGATACTGTAGCATATTATTATCTAGATTTACTTATCAAGATGAGCTTAGGTGGCAACCTCTAAGTGATTGCACCTATACAATTCTTATCATATCAGGTCAGGACTGGTGGGATTTGTATGTAAGCTTACAAATAGTTTTATTACTACAAAAACATTAATCCTCTCTATTTCTATATTTAAGGAAATTTCTTGCAAGAATTCTTTTTAAGTGCAATAAGCCTAAGGTCCAGATGATTGAGAACTGGGCCCAAGCTCAACAGATGTAAAATGTCATGCTCATTCTCCTGATAAAAAAAAATATATATATGGTATAGGGCAAGTTACACACGTCACCTAAGTTTTTAAAATATGCATTCAATGTACATAATTCTGACTTTATCTTTTGGGAAAAAAATACACTATATTAACTTCGGCAAAAACCCACGGCACTCATAGGTTGTATTGATTATGGGGAAAAAGTAGAAATAAAAAAACAGAAGACCTGAATGTTTACTGTACCACTTATCAGCTATGAAATCCTAAAGAACAGTTGAACCTCTGAGAGATCTGTTTCTTGAGAGAAAAAGAACAGCTGCCGACTCCGCAATCTATTTCATGGTGTTTTGATGAGCATTAGCTTAGCTAAGGGGGTGAGGGTGGGTCAGAATCTACAATGCTTAAAATGGGCTTTGATACCAGGAAGGGCCAAGTTGGAGCTTTGATTTTGCCACTTTCTAATTGAAGGACATTATACACTTAACCTCTTGAAATCTGTTTCCTCCCGTGTAAAATGGTCAAGAAAGGGTTGTCCCAGCCTGACTGACTATCTATATATCTATGTATTGGTTGATTTATCTGTCAATTAATCATCACATTGTGAGTGCTCGCAAATATGAATAAAGTGTAATAAAGTATTTTTCAGGTTCATATTCAAATGTAAGCCATTATTAATGGAAGTAGCATGGCAAAATCGTATTTATAAAGTGTGCCCTTCATATTAGTAACTTCATGTCACAGTTAAAATTCTCAACTTCATATTGTTGAAGTTACAGTATAGCAACTTGGATATTAATACCAAATTTTCATTTTTAGAATAAATAAATGTATTCAAGTAACAGAAAAATATTGTAAAGAAAAAAATGTGGAAAGTGTATTGTCTCTATCCTTTCTTTTGCCAATCTAAAGAAAATATTCTGAGAGTTTTCTTTTAACACCTAGGTTAGAAGCTGCCCAGGATGTTAACTTATGGGAGTTTTTAAAGATCTTAATATCTGTAAAAAAAGTTGAAAGCAAAGACTTAAAAAGATATTTGTACACTTGTGTTCATAGCAGCATCATTCACAATAATCACACATTGCAAGCAACATGCTCTCTGCTCATCCGTGGGTGAATGGATAAGCTAAACGTGGCACATATATACAATCGTGTATTATTCAGTTTTAAGGAAGAATATTCTGCCACAACATGGATGAAACTCAAAGACATTATGTGAAGTGAAATAAGCCAGTTACAATAGGACAAGTACTATATGGTTCCCCTTACATAAAATAACTGGAGTAGGCAAAATCATGAAGACAGAAAGTAGAATGGTGGTTGCGAGGGGAGGTAGGGAGGCGGAGGGGGAATTACTGTGCAATGAAGATGGAGTTTCAGCTTGGGAAGGTGGAAGGGTTCTGGAGATGAACGGGGGTGATGCTTGTGCAATGATGTGAACGTACTTAACACCCTGCACTGTACACTTAAGATGGTTAAAATGGCAAATTTTATGTTATGCACATTTTACCACGATGAAAAAAAAAATCTTCCTATCTAACAATTTTCTGTACATTTTCCTGCTTCCTTATACTTAGGATTGCAATTATAATCTACATGTTTTGGTGTTCATAGTCAATATTTCCAAAAGTAATTTGAAAGGGGTATGGGAAAGGAAATAAAATTGGTCGTTTTTACATAGGCTGAAGCCTCTAATTTGAATCATTTCCCAAGTTTAAAATAAATGCACTTAATCCTTAATAAGATAATCAAAACAGTTTCAGGCTTTGCTTCCTTTTCTAGATGATAGGTTTAGATAGAATGATGAATTGATTGATTTAACAGGGGCAGTTATTTTATAAAACCACTCAAGTAGCTACTTATAAATGGAATTGGTGCTTATGCACAAATATTACTAATACTTATACAAATGATGAAAGTATTAGAAAATGTTTAGGTCTTTTAAAGGAAGGCTTGCCCAGTTTCATAGCATAACACTTTCCATATACATGTATTAGAGTTTTTAAAGTTTACTTTTCACATATCTACCCTTAATCCATAGGAAACCTTATAATTCAGAAATTCCTATTCTAGTACACACCTTACAGCATTTCTTGCCCATGTGCACTAGGAGACATATAAAAGAATATTTACTGCAACAGCTTGTATAAAAAGAAATATTGCATTATATGGCCCCATTTAGTTACATCAAATTATGACAATAAAATACTTGTCATGATTTCTTGTCAAATATTAACCAAGTGTGTAGACATCCAATACTGATTCAATGAGAAAGTGATATATTCTCAATAAACATCTTCTGTGTTTGGTACCCAGTTCCTTACGTAAGTACCATATTATGTGGAAGGATGTTTGGCATCCTCATGTTGAGAAAAAGACTTTACTCCTCAACCTACTATGTGCACAGTAGCCTCCTTTATTTCTACTCTGCATGGAGCATACAGAAGATGTGATTTTCTACACAAAAATAATAGGAATAAAAGTTGGCCAAAATAATTTAGAAATTTAAGAATTAATTTATTTGTAACTGTTGGCTTTTTCCAGAACAGATGCACCTATTCTGGCATAAATATTCTTAATTGAAGTTTTTCTAAGAGAGTGTCACTTTCATTAAAATTATGCCTTCCATGGGCCTGGTAAAATCACTTTTCCTCATCAAGCATATTGCATCTCAATCTTAAAATGAACATGTGGTTTAAAATTCATTATTTTTTCAAGTTATTTAAATCTACTCTTAAAAATGCATGAAGTCCCATGTTATATTTTGAATCGCAAAAGCAAAGTTATCCATCAGTTACTAATCTAGCATATGCTCCTAGAAAAAATGAGTTTTGCTCTTTTAAATTCCTATGACAACTACTTATAAACATATATAATATTGGATAGCATGAAAGTGTAAAATAATTGATTGTATATTCCTGCTTATATCTGTTTTTGAGAAAAAACTCAGTGCTCCTGTAAAAGTGTAACATCTTATTTTTATATGTGCAGGGATATTCTGAGTAAAATGCTAATTTTCAGAAAGTTTTTATTGTTTAGTTACTATAATAAACATTATGTTAAAAGTACATATTCAAATTAAAACTTGCCTCTCCAGTGACATTTGAAAAATGCCATCTGTATTATGTGCTATCCCAGAATTCAGAGAATAGTTCCTTTCCTTTATATATAATACTCACTCTATTATAAATTGGTTTAACATAAAACTCTTTGCTTTGAGAAAACAACATTTTAGCTATAATTCTCTAATGGACACACAGTCTTAATTTTCATCTCATAAGTATCTATAAGATGCCATGGGCCATGTGATATAAGAAAGATGAAAATTCCAAAAACAAACAAAGAAAAGTGTGGAGGGGTGTATCACAGAAAAAAAGGAAGAGGAAAAATCTATACATTGGTTTAAATTCATTAAGTAAAAATAATATAAACCAAGGTATACCATTTGTCTACCTTTATTAGATCAACTCATAAACCTAGTTTAAAGGAAGACAATTTGCTCAGTTTTTCTACCAAAAGAGAAAAATCAGGACAAGTACAGTATAGAAGAATTTTTAAGTGAGACATACTGACAGATTATAATATGGTGTCCCATCAGATGACATGGTGTTTTGACTGCAGGGCTACAGAGGGCTATAATTTAAATGCCATTAAAGACACATAAGCTTTAGCATGGAGACAGGAATACTGTAAAATCTTTTGGTCTGTAGTCACAATGCAGATAAAATTGTTCCTTTGATCTTGCAATGCCAAAGTCTGTTGTCCAGAAGGGAAATGTCTTTGTGCTTCTGTCTTAAACTAAGACAGATTTCGTTTTTTTTTTTTTTTTATCTAAGTCATTTTGTTAACACCACATAAAAAGTAAAGTGTATTTTATCAAGCAGAGCTCAGTTTTCTTCCATTGTTATTTTAGATTATGTTATGATTATGTAGTGCTCAAAAAAATGTGCCCAAAATACACACATCTGGGTTTAAAGTGACTACACTCTAACTTCAAATGTCTTGATATGGAAAGTTCAGTGGCGTTTTCACGCTAGCAGTTAAGAACATTGTAGTTTTCTTCTTTATGCATTTTTCTTTTTTAAACAAGAGGAATATATTTCACACATAAAATTAAGCAGATCATAAATACAGGTTTGACCTCTGTGAAAAACCTCAGCAGCTAATAGTTTGTAATAAAATATTTGCTATACCATTTGCAAAATCACACTGAATCTCTCCAGATTGTCTTTAAATTATAAAAAAATTGTGAAATATTAACCATTTTTGGCTTTAAATTGTAACTTTAAATGCATATATTACATTATTAAGGGGAATTTATGATGTGGGAGGTTTTCATAATAGATTTATTATGCCTTATTGATAAGAAGATCTGGACAAAAGGAAGCAGTTGTGATTTGCACATAGTCCTGATGGCTCATTGTACGTGACCCTATTAAATTTATGTCAAAAACATTTATTATTTTTGGATAACAGTATGCCACTGATAGTTTCTATAATCTAGCATATTTTAGTTCTTAATGATTTATATGGTAATTCTCCTTTACATTAAAAAATGAATACTATCTTTTTAAAAAGTAGATACTGTTAGAAATACAAATATTTTTGCCAAGATTGAACTTAATATTAAAAATATTATTTATATCTCTTTATACTCAGTATACTTAAGAATATTTCCAGTTTTTTTCTAGGTGAAAATTTGGGGATGATTGAAGGCAGGATGTTTAATGGGCAAAAATAACATTTCCAAAATTTATGTTATCAGGTGGGAAAATCTTGATAATAAACTTTACAAAAGTCAGGTTTGAATAGCTTAAAGGCAAAATGTCTTATGCATAAATCATCTGTTTCTTTTAATTTTTTCTACCTTGATGCACTTTATTATATTATGGAATAACAAAATTCTAAAAGTCAACTTTCTGATCAAGAGGTCTTTGGAAAGTTAAAAGGGATTTTAAAAGTCTAAGACAAAAGAAGAATACAAGAACAACTTAATCAGCACTATTTCTGGTACAAATCAGGTTCCAAGTAAAACAATTCAAACAATTCAAAAACAATTCAAATTTCCGCAACACCGATCAACAAGTAAACAAATAAAACCAAAGCCTGTAACTTAACTCCTCATTAATACTGTTCTAAATATTTGAAAATGGTTTGTATTCAGTAAAAATGAGGGCTTCTTATGCTATCTTCCCCAAAGTGGGTACCAAGGGAGATGCTTTTGTTGAAAAGTCTTTGCCTAGTGTTTATTATTACCCAGCTGCGCCATATTATCAGTAAAAAATCTAGAGTGTAACGGCCCTGAGAGCAGTGCCCCAGGCATCTCCTTGGTATCCGCCTCCCTGCCCGAGCTCAACATTTGTACCAAATGGTGAGCGTCCTCACTCCACAACAGGGCGCCCGTGTCTCTTTTGTGTAAGTGGATCCCCAGGCAATGAAAGTACATCCCTGGCATTTTGTCCAAACCTCTGCAAAACATCAATGACATGTAAAGACACCGTCATATAAAAATAATTCTGTTTTATTGATTCTGAAAATAATTCACCTGGCTAAGAATGCACAGGAACAACCCAAGATTGATACAGAATTTCCTAGGTATGACTCATTGCATGCTGATGAAAAGTAAATTACAGTTACAATAAGAAAGGCAAGCAGCATCAACAGCAACAAAAAAACAATCCTAGAGAATGTAGTGTATATTTTATATCTGATTTTGAAATGTCTTTTTAAAAACTTCATATCAACATCTTTCTGGAATCCATAATTGCTAATGGTTACAAATATCAGCTCCAGGCAAACTGCCTAGTAAGATTTTTCTGGAGCAGTGAAGATATACAAACCAGTCACTATCTAAACAAATATTGTTTTTATGGTTATTTAAGCCTGCAGTATATCTTGTATTGTATATCTCTTATTAAAATAATAGGAGAATGCACAATCCTCTGGTTAGCATAGGAATAGTTGGATAAAAGTGGTAAAATACTTAAGCATACATAGAAAATAGAGTATAGAAGAAAATAGAGTATAATAGAAAATATGTTATAAATACATTTCAAAGAAATTTCTAGCCAGAGGGGATATCAGAAGTTATAGTCACCAAATAAAAGGTATTGGCAATCATTTAAAATGAATTATTAAATTACAGTGGGGTGGGGGAGAGATTGAGATTTAATCACTATAAAATTAGTGTATAAAATTCCAGAAGAAATAATTCAGCAAAGGGAAATATTAAATTAAATTTGAAATTAGGGCAAATAAAAACATACAATGGAGAACAATGGCATATTTTGAAAGAAATATAGGAAAGAGGAAAAAACAGAAATAAAAAATAAAACTTAGAGTAAATAAAAATCACATGTAATTGTATTTTTGTAGAGTTATGGGAGGAATCAGAGCAATCCTCAATCTGTTCTACAGCAAAACAGTTTAGTTTCTAGATCAGTGGCAATCATTTTGATTAACAAAGTAATTGTAGGGCAGTACTAAAATCCATTTCATTCTTAATTTGATGAGCAAAAGACACTAATGCTCTTAACATGAGAATAATAATTATTTGTAGCCATTTCAAAGATAAATTAACAGTAAATCAATCCAGCAGTAATTCCCTTTGATTATTTTTAAAGAATAAAAGCAATCTGAATAAACAATTTATAGATTTATCAGCTCAAAAACACAAAATATTTTAGACATTTAGTGAAGCCAAAATTCAGTTGGAGTTGAATAATTCTGCACTTTTTTTGGAGATCCATTGATCTCTAATAAATTCATAAGTATCCGAAAACCCCTGTTAACTGAGGTGCTATGTGAGCAAACACAGAGCACAGTGATTCGCACTAAATGAAATTAATCAATGCTCTTCCAACGATTTAAATAAGAGCATACATTTGGATAAGCCTTCTTCCATGCTGGTCATTTGGGAAAATGATGACAGAAGTACAGTCATCAGATAAAACAGGGTGAGAACTGTGAGTATGAGCAGAATGATGTTCAATTCTGTAATATACATTACTCTATATTTAAAATGGCTAAATTTGGAATATGACCACAATGTGGAGTTATATGTCATTAAGCGAAATACCACATTCAATACCTATAAGTGGTTCAGATTGTGACACATTATACCTTTGTGTATGGTGCCAAGATGTGGTTGGTACAAAATAGTGTGTCCACCAATATCCAAGCTTTTTTGAGCTGCCAGAAAATATCAGAAACAATTAGGGCTCTTTGGAACGTGTGGTTAACTTCCTGCTAGGACAGGAATCACAGCTCCTACAGTAGCAGTGGGTTTCCAGATGTCAAGGCTGTAAGGATAGTGAGGTAATTGCAGGAAGGAAGGGATACAATTTTGTTATCACGGATCACCCTCCCCACTGACAACCGTAGACACGGCATTAACGTCAATGCTTTGGATATGCGCCTTATGGACTGGAGGTCTTCACGTTGACGTTTGGAGCTTTGTACATTTGCCTCTGTGGAAAAGGACAGGCCAGAATTATTAAAATGTGTGGGAAACAAAGAGAATAAGTACCCTCAAAGCTGTATTATTTTATTTGTAAGGCATCTGTAAGTGTTAATAAGTGTTATCAGTGAAGGTTGGTTTTACAAGGCCAAAGACCAAATAACAAAATTTAACTATAAGTGTTCCAGTACTATAGCTTATCCTTTGCAGTAGGAGAAAATAAAATGACTGGTCACAGATAAATTAATCAGCAACTCTGTGTAAGGCTTTCTTTGGATACTGGTGACTGAGTAGAAGAGACAGGATGATGAGTTTATGGTATTCAACTAATTTCTTTCTCAACTTCCTTTGCTATATAGTCAAAGACTGAAAGTTAGTGAGAATTCTGTAAGCTTTCAGAAATTAGAATCAAGGTGCCATATTTCTATACGGGAATTTTAAAGATTATGTTATTTTGGCATATTTCATCGTCAAAACCAATATGTACTTGTCCACAGATTATTGAGATTAATTGAAAAAATCCAATCTGACAATTTCTTCTTATTCAAGTATCTCCATTACTTGCCGTACTGAGTGTAGATACTAGCTTAATGTTCTTTGTAAAAGAACGGAATAAACGGTGAGCTGGTTTCACCTAAAACGAGGCAGGGTTGAAGATATTGTGAGAAGTGGCCCATTCTGGATTCATTCTACCAGCCATAAAGAGAGGGACTTTACATCTCACTCATACCAAATACCCTATCCTCTATTAAAACACTCAGCTTTTCATAGTTTTTGTGGGAAACTGTATATTACTATGGACTCACACTGACTAAGCTAATCACAGTCAACTAAATAATCGTAAGTCACATGTGCAATTCTTATGCCATGGCTATGCCATTTTGCAGAATTTGGAGGTCAGGACTAGAACTTTATGCCTGTCTTGTTAAACCTGGCCTATTATACCTGACTAAGAGTCACCTGATTGTACAATTCCAGAGAGTAGCATCCCCATCACCATCTCTATTAGGGGAACATCCTGCAGTTGTGCAGCCTTTATGGCCATATGTGGCAGCCCTTTGAAAATGCTTTCTTGAATCATAGTTTATTCAATATATCATATGTCCTATCATTTAATGATATCTTAAGCTTAATAAGATCCTGTCAAAGTTTAAATAAAAGTGTTGAATTGATGGAGACTTGCAGTACGTTTAGGCTGTAAAATATACGAGGACAAGAGCTGTTGGGTACTTTGAGAGTCAGAAGACTGAGGGGAGAAAATGATTATTTTTTGTGGCAGGAGGAATAAGGATAATTTAGGAAAAATTTAAACAAAATATTGATACCAAAATATTTACTAGCTTAGGAAAACAAACTTTTAATACTCTGCAGTTAGCTAAATACCATAAAAAGGTTTTTAGCTAATTCAAATGCATGTTTGGGAGCAGATTATCAGCTTTGTTTTTCTTTTAAGGTTTCCTGTCTTTCAATGGCATGTAAAGAATCTTTCATTAAAAACAAGAACTCTCGTAAGTCATTCTTTCCAGCAGTAAAGCTGATTGTGTCTATTGCAAATGAGCAAACCCAAATTCATGCAACTTTTTATTTATTTGCTTATTTATTTCTGCATGGTCTCTTGCCATTTGTAATAAAGAGAAAGTTACAGAGTCAAAATAAGAAAGTGTCGCTGACATCAGGCATGCACCATGCCTCTAGAACAATGACTCTCTGTGGTACTGGATCATTTGAGAACTTGTTAGAAAGGCAGAGCCTCAGACCCCACCTACTGAATCAGAAATTCTGGGCTTGAAGCCCAGTAATCTGTCTTTTAACAAACTGTCCAAGTAATTCTGATACAGCTAAACTTTGGGAAACTTTGACCTAGAAAACCTATAGTAGTTAAATGTTTTTCAGTAACTAAGTTCTAAGAAATAGTGATGCAGTGTATCATTAAAGGAAATTTTACTTTCTTGTTAATTTGAACATATTCACTATAAAAAGGTTTTATCACATTTCAAATCCACTGGCAATGGTAAATTGTTATATCCGCTTTCCCCTTTGTTACATGTCATATTATTTTTTATCAGGGAAAGACTTCACTGTAATTAAAAATGCAACATATGGAAACAAAACATCATTACCCTATGCTCCTCATAAAGAAAAAATTTGAATGGTAAGCTTAACACCATTTTACTGCATAATTACTACAAATCGGGGCTATAAAGTCTCCAAGTGTAATGCCTAAATCTTGACACTACAGATACATGGTGATATGTTCAATCACCTTACAATTAATCCCTGAAAGGTACTAAGCTCGTATCTACCCTTAGTGTACAACTCAGGGCCTATAAAAAGCAAACCTGTTATTTTATCATTAATGGATCCAGAGAACTTATTAAAATCTCAAATCTCAAAAATATAATGAAAAAGAAGTACTGGTGTATTTAAATTTTGGTGCCTCTATAGCACCTACTAGAGGGTCTTAAAGTAAGTGATCCTCAAGAGTTTTGGGAAAAAAATCCATGAAAGATGTAAAGAATAAAAAGCAAATCACCTCATTCATTCCAGGGACTCCATGAGGAAGCCCCCCCCAACACACTCATAAATTTGTACTGAAAGGAAATCTTTATCATTTACTGTATCTGAATCACTCATGTAGGTTTTTGTTAAAGCCAAATCAAACTAAAACCTACTGGTTTAACAACTTTCACAATTTTTGAAAAAATAATGAATGGATCAATGCCATATGATGAATTATTTTTCCTAAAACTTAAGATTCTGTATGTCTTGGATATTTTTCTTTTGATTAGAATTGCTTTGTAGGCTTCCATGTGCCTATTATTTTTTTCTTTTCTATCAATATAGTTCCACCAAATAACCCCCCCCCCAAAAAAAAAACCCCAGAGGCATAGCTAGATAATAGCATCTCTACCATCTCATTGTTAGTTAAAAAAAACTAACAGGTCGATAGCCCATATTTTAGATACATGATTATCAACCCATTTTAACAATAATCTCCCAGGTTCTTTCCAGATTTTTTTGTTCACTCTCAAGATTTTGTGCACCATCCCAAGAAATCTATGCTTTAATATGCGGATAAAGCTAACATTTTATGGAAAAGCTCATGAGAGCCACTCGTCTGCTAAAATCAGCCCTATGTAGAATCATTTCAGAACAATCTTATTTTGTTCTCTGATGTAAAAAGTAGCCTCTGAAAACATATCACCATATTTAACTATAATCCACAAGAAAATGTTTTTATGTTCAAAGACAAACATTTTGCATTGATTTACCTGATTTACATTACAAATTTTCAAATAAGGCACAAAGTGTAAGTCCACATTCAACATCCCTAAAAATCCATGTATTATCTAGCAAATGATTTCAAGTGATGACTGTACCATTGAGAGTCCTATATTTTTATATCCTGTGGAAACATTTGCATTGCAGAGCTGTTCTTCACTTAGTACATAAAATTTCCGTATGCAAAATTTCTATTAAAGTTAATGCAAGCAACAGGCATAACTCATTTGGCATAATGATAAAAGCAAAAAACCAAAAATGTCTAAACAAGTGGTTCTCAACCAGGGGAGATTTTGTTCTCTAGAGGACATCTGGCAACTTCTGGATATCAACATGATGGGTGAGAGGTGCTACTGACATCTAGTAGGGAGAGACCAAGGATGCTGATAAAAAAATCCTCCAGAGCACAGGAAGTCTCCTCGCAACAAAGAATTATCTTGTCCAAAGTATCAATAGTGCCACCTGCTGAGAACCCCAGCCCAGAGAAAAATAAAGTGTTCTCTAGTCAATGTAAATTGGCTGTAATGATTATAATTTCCATGTTTCCCACTTGAAAAAATGAGAGCCTTCCATCAAAGTAGTATAACCTGCAACAGGAGTGAAACATACTTTCCTCATACTCAGAATCTCCACTTCCACTCTAATCCTCAACCCCTGGGGAGAGCTTTCCTTCTCAGTGAAGAAAATATGACTAATTATTACAGACCAGCATTGAATTCCCATTTATGAACTAACATTTTTGCACTGGCCTTTTGAGTTCTGTGGCACATTGCCTCGTGTGAATGTTCAGCTTTGTTAATCAACAACTTTGTTTTTCTGAAAAGAAAGTCATTGCATGTTTACTTGAAGTGACTGCTTCTTATAAAAAGTGGCCATTTCACTGTCTATATAATTACTACTTCTAATAAGACTTGTATTTCCATTTCATCTCTTTCTAAATTTTTATGATTAAAACTTAGTTGATAAGATACTCAAGTACAGCCCAGTTTCTAAAACAAAATATGCTTTTCATTAATGAATGTATTGATAATGCCACTCAAAAACTCTTAAGTTAGCTCTAGAAATGTTTTCTCATGTGTATGTTGTGACTTTTTTTCTCTTTTAGCCAAGGGATGTCTCTAGACTTCCCTGGCAAAAGATGTCATTCAAAATTTAGTATAATTTTGCAACATAAATTTAACACTGGACAAACGTCACCATGTATTCATAATTTGTCTAACAATATAAAAATAGCAGATTGGGAATAATGCATTTTCACACTATCCAATTCGAAGTTTCATTGAGTTATATCCTCCGGTGCTATTTGTAGAATATAGGCAGGTGATACACAGCTGCACTTCCTGTCCCTGAAGATTCTAGGAAAGGCAGTCTGGCGAGTAGCCTAATTATCTCTGTTGTGTTTGATCGTAGATATCTTTATTAAGAATACAGATACTGCACACCTACAAACTCTGATATTAGCCATGTATTTCTTCATATAGCATTAAGACAACAAATATCAAACCCAATTGTTACAGATTAGTCTACAGAAGTGCCAGGAAAAATAATCATGTTCATCCTCATTGTGCTAATTTCTCTGTACTTTCTTTGCCTAAGGGAATGCAATTTTCTATAAGTCTGAATTCATTATATTATAGTATCCTATATCTTCTATATTATTATTTAAATTATGACAATCATGGAGAAAATTCAGATCTTGATGATATTTAGCTGAATTTGGAGTCCCTGAAACATACACCTGCAGATTGTCACATAATTCTGATTTAATTTCTTTTTGTAAAACTAATTATTTCTGTTTCACTTAGGTGTGTCCCCAATGTTTTGAGACTGAAATATATGCTTTGAACAAGTAGCAAGTGGCATTTGAGTGTGGAAACTAAGATCCACTTAAGTATTACTATTTCATCAAAATATTCATCTTTAACTGAAGAGATGGCTATCGTTCAACCATTTCAGTCAAAACATATGTAGAACTAGAAAGTAAACCAAACTATGATTTTCTAAATACATCTAAGACTTGCATTGTTAACCTCAGGGCAGCGTGCAAAGCAAAGACCTTCTACTTGTTTAATTTACAGAAATACTCATTTCCAGTAACATTGCCATATTTTGTGTGATGTTTGAAATATTTATCTGTTATTTTTTAAATTTTTTTATTTTCTTAGAAAAACTGGAAAGCCAAGTTAGGAGTATAAGTAAATTTTAAAAGCTTTGTTTAATATAAATATTGGTATTTTGAGTATCTTGGTATTTTAAATATTATATCTACTACGTCTTTAAAAACCAGTATTGATGGAAATACTCATGTTCCCATAAAAATGAGAAGATAGGATAGGATTTTTTTCTATCCATTTTTTTAACAGGACAATGCTAATAATGTCTGGTTTACAACACAACTTATGAAATAGCTCACCTTCTTTTCTTCTGGATAACTCCTTTGTTCTGGTTAAAACTATTGAACTGTGAGTAATAAGTAATTGGAATATAAAAAAGTCAAATGGGGATTGCACTTGTACACAAAAATAGTATTCATTTATGTACATAATTTGGGTTGGCTTACATACTTTATACGTACAAAGAGGTCAGAAGATATATTAACAAAGTGAATTTTGCTATATGAATAATATATTCAGGCCAATTTCAATACATATTTTTGGCTATGTTGGCTACATTTTACTGTGCATATATTTTGATGATTGTATGTCTTCCGAAATATTTATAACTACTTTCTGAGAAAATATTTCTTTGTCTAAATATATGCAAAATGATAATTAAGGTAACGGCGCTTATAGAAAATCTGAATGATTTAGAGCAGATTATTTTCTGGGCTTCATTTTCTTCATCTAAATATGAGAGTTGTATTAAACAGCTGTATATACCAGCTCTATGATTTTCTTAATTCCCATGAAGATATAAAAGATAAGGCCAAATTGTGAGTTGAAACCACTAAGATCATAGTGAATATTATGTAAGGTAAACAGGAAACTATGTTCATCATTTTATTGGTGATCTGTTTCTACTAAAATTCATGCTTCAAATTACTCCATCTACAAATGTGCCTGACACCCATATATGCAAACATGTTCTTTAAAACCATTTTAGGAAAAGATATTTTTTTTTAAAAAAACAAAATATACAAAAAAGCATTTTCAAAAATGAACTAGTCCCTAGTGAATCAAGGAGGCCTTTTTGAGATGCAGTGTCTCCTTTCAAAACACGCTCTTTGTTTTCTAGGGGCACTCAGCATGAAACAGTAGTCGGAGGCCAGGCAACTACTGTAAAAAAAAATGTAAGAAAGAAATGGGAAGAAAGAAATAAAATATGAAATTTTCAGATACAGGGAAAAAATCAAATGGAAAGTGGGAGACACAGGAATGGGGGAGGAGAATACACACTAACAGGAAAAGGGTTCCAGCAAGGAATCGCCGAGACGTGGTACATCTTCAACACTGGGGGACTGGGGGGCTGATTCACAGTTAGATTCAGAAGCGTTTTCTTCCCAGACTTGGAGCCCAAGTAGCCCTATCTTTGAATTGCCTGACTCCAACAGCTGATTCAGTTGCCACCACAGAAACAGAAATTACAGCTTTCAACCCTTCATTTTATCCCTCTTACCTATAATCCTCTAGTTCCAGTCTGTCTGACCACTTGACAAAGGTTTTTTTGGTTGTTTTTTTTTTTGTTTTGTTTTGTTTTAAATTAGTGCAGCTTTGGGGGAGCATTTAAATACGCTTTACACACAGAGAACAGTAGACAGCCCTGGAAACTCTTGATGAGAAAAAAAAAAAAAAATCCTGCCGGGAACATAAAAGGGCACACAGGGCACACCATAACGATTCTTGTAATTGAGATTGTCATGTGTCTTATTAAACGCCATCATTTACCTGGAGGTCTTGCTTGGAAAAAATGCTAAGATGCTTTACAGATTTTACATCCTTATGTTTTTCAAAGCCTTCCTGATCTGTTTTCATATGTGTGTTGTTTGGTTAGGTCCTTCAAAGGGCTTCAAGGTTTACTTTTATATTTAAAAAGAGTGAAGATGAAAGCTATTATTTGAATACAGCATTGCATTCAGTGGCACCAAGATGCTTATTACAATTGCCCTGATGAGACGGTAGAAGCGTCTCCTGGAAGCCAGTCTCCCCTAACGTGTACTTAGGTGCCCTGTCTGCTGCTTTGCCTAAGTGATGTGGCATATATTTGATGACGGGACAGTAAACACCATCAATTATAAAAGACATCTGCTAATAAGAGGAAGGAAAGGAAGAGGGGGGCAAAGAGAGAAATTGGAAAAAAAGAGAGAAAGTCTCTGCGATGGAAAGAACAAAGCATTTTGATTGAACTAAAAGAAATATCGTACCTTAACCATGCCCTAATTTTAGGGCACAACTAAGCAAGCTCTCTACTATTCTTTGGAGACATGACATGTTTCCTCAACTTCTGTGGAATTGCCATGGAAAATACAGATCAATTTGCCTTCAGTTTCCTTCATGGACTTGTTGGTAACTTTTCCAAAATCCCTATCAAAATAAGCAAACAAAAACAGATACTATGTGAAACTCAGGTCAAGCTAAGCAAATTAGCTAAAACTCATTTTTACTCTCTTGGTTGTTTTCCAGTCCAACAATCAGTAGGGATTTGCCAACTTTTCACATCCTAAATTCACCCTTTTCTAGAGCTACAAATTTGGTTCCAGAAAACATTGTTTGTGGTTTTTTTTCCCTCCATAAATAAGCTTTGTCAAATAACAACCAGACACCCCTGAAAAGATAAACTAGTTTTGGCTACCTCTGGTTTGCTAATTGAATATAAGGGTTAGTTTTCCTTTGAATGCATTTCCTCTGTGTAAAAATGTTTAAAAATATTAGATAATATTAGCATAATTATTAATGAAATATAGATTTTATTCTCAAACATCTTAAATATATTTTTATCATCTAATTTCTCTAAAGAGAATAATTTATCTATCTAATCAGGCTATGCTATCTTTATTCTAGTCTATGGTAATAGTTGAATTTTCAAATAAGAAAATATTGCATGTGATTAAGCAATGTGATTTCTTCTCTTTCAATTAGACTAAATGAGGACAAGCAAATGTGTTTACTTCTTTTTAATGCTGAAGTAGAGTATCCTGATATTTTGTTTAAAAAAATGCTGTAAGAGACATTGTTTAAAATTTATAAGTTTGTTGATCTTCTTAGGTTAGTTATTATGTATCCTCTCTTCAGGAATGTATTTCTATTACTTCCATTTCAAAAGACTATCAGGATTTTCTTGAATATTTTCCATATTATTATACAATATGTTTTCTTCCAATAATATTCTATGTTCGTTGGCACCTGGGGTAAGGTTCAGGACTGCTTAGGAAGCACAACTAAAGAGGTGTGAATGGCCTTGTTGGCTGAACTGTGAGAAGCGTATTGAACAACTTCACCTGTCTCCCTCTGCGATTTCTGTCTTCCAAGGCAGAGGCAGTGGCCTTGGCAGCATGGAGAGAGGTATAATGTCAGCCTTATTGCCTGGCTGGAGTTTCAGGGTCACTCTGGTTCACCTTGGCTCACTCAGCTACTTTGCACATATCTCTTTAGTAGCAAAATGACTAACAAAGGGAGGGCAAGTTAATCAAATTAATCAATCAACCATATAAATAAATAAATATAAATAAATAAAGCAGTTATACTTTAAGAAATTTAAAATCAGACTATCAGATTTAATGTTACAGAATGTTGAAACATTCTGAAAAGTGAACAGGTACACCAATCGACTGATCTCTGGGGTGGTGACTACATAACTTTTGACTGATTTATGTTACTGAATTCCACCAGGGACTCTGGTCCTTACCAACAACACTGAATTGCTCTGCATATTAAAATTTAAAGTTTCAAAACACAACAGAAGTTTTATACGTTCCCCCTCCAAACTCCACACGTTAGCATTTAGGAATCAAAGCAGCCTTTGTAGATTGATCTCCAAACAATTTCCTACAATTGGCAAAATTCTTCACATTATACATAGAGAAACTAAAACTCAGAGTCTCACTAAGATTACCAAGTGGCTGAATAATGTAAAAAAGTTATGCCTTCAAACTCTAAAACCAGTGTTTCCTTTTGATAACCAAATATTAATTTAGATTAATACTCAGATTGAGTATTTTAATACCTCAAATGAAATATTAGTTTTATTAGTTAATGGTATAAATTTTTGCTTAAATGTTATATAGTAGTCTCCTTAGATTAGAAATAATACCTAGAAATGTATTCTGACATGAATATTATTGTAAGAATAAAGAGTCTGTGTAAAACCCTTAATGGGTATAGGGCCTACCTATTACTGTCTTTTTCCTTTTTTCTTCTCTCTTCTTACATTAAGAAGTGATTTGTTAAGTCTCTTTTCCTCTCTCTGATGTTCCTATTGACTAAAGAAAATTAAGAAATTGCCGAGCTAGAAAAGGGGATGAAAGAATACAAAATGTGTTCTCTATTTTCTTTTTATTTTGGTGTAAAACATTTTTTTTTTGTAATGAAAATATTCCCCCGTGCAATTTCTTGGCCGATTAACCCTGACAGCTATTATGAGTTATATTTTAACCTGTTAATGGTCTAACATATTCTAAAACATATTAAGTCAAGTTTTCTGCAAGGAGGGAGCCCACGTGTTAGGAACAGAATGCTATTCGATGGATTTCAGTGGGTACGTAGCAGGGGGGAGGAAAAGCATGCTCTTCCGTAGTAAATGATGAACTTCCTTTGTCTCCCACTCCTAGCCTTTGTACCTACACACTGCCTGGTGCGATGTGAGGCCGACCAGACGGCCCTCCCTGTTAGATGCCAGAAGAAGGGACTGCAGAAGCCAAGGCCCTGGGCACACAAGCTAAAACTTGCATGCTTGGCAAGGCTCGGATGCCAAGGTTTGAATCTCTAATAAACCACTCTCTGCCTCTCCAGTAATGATACCCTGGGGCTGCTGGGAGGGGACTCTTCTTTATAGGAAACATACTCATAAGAACTTAATATTATCTCTCTGAACCCTTTGATTCAATAGGTTTTTTAAAAAAAATTTCCCCCCTTATTTTATAGATGCTGCGATGTGAGCCTGTGTTAATTCTTTATGCAACAGTAGTATGCAATCAACATCTCCCTTCTAAGCTCAAGATTCCTTTTCCTTTTTAGCCATGTGCTTAAAAAAATAAAATATCTTGCCATTGAATGTCTTTTTACAGACTGAAAAGACTTTTAGGTTAAACAACATTTGTTAGGCTTTGATGCAATCAAATGCAATTTCAATCTTGAAATATTCAGCCTTGCCTCTCTGAAATTGCACATATGTGTCAGCTTTCAATTTTTCTCACTAGTGTTTTACACGTGAAATCTATTTTCACTGAGAAAATGGAATCTTTGTGTCTTTGTCTCTAGGCGTGCTGCTTTCAAGCATGTTCTGGCAGGGGCTTTGACTGTCGAGGCACTGGGGGAGGGGCCTGGCAGTCATTTGTCAGCTTTTCTTGCATCTGTAATTTCTGGCCACTCAGCAGTATTAGAAGGTCTTAGAAAGGGGGTGAGGAGTGTGGGGGGAAGAGCTTGTCATTGATGAAAGCCAAACCCCGAATAACTGCCCAATCTTAATGACCAAAGAGAGAAGGGAGAGTCTGAAAAACTTTTATTGTGTTTTAATGAAAAAGATTTTTTGGAAATGGCTAATTTACAAAATTGCACATGGTAACATTTTCGGATCTCAGTTTAGAAAGCCCCTGTCCATATTGTGTTACTGATTTCATTGCTTTTAGCTTGGCAAGGGCTCACGAAACTATTTTAATTTTCCACCAGTGGCTTCTGGTTATTTCTGCTCTTATTTCCTGGTAACAAAGCTGACAGCCCAATTAAACATCTGCATTTTTTAATCTGAATTTCCCCCATAACTATTTTGCTTTTCTTCTAAAACTTCCAGATGTTTTGGCTCCTTTATGATTTTAATGCATGCAAGTATATTTACTCCTATTTCAAAGAAAGAAAGAGTGCTAGATGGACTGACCAGATGTTTCTATATCAAAAGCTTTGTAATACACCAATAATCAGGTCAGTGTTTTGTGTCTTTATGGATATATTTACATTAGAATACATCTTATTGTCTTTTAGCAGTTTACTATTTAAGTCTATCTTTGCAACTTATTTTTATGGGCTATTAGAGTTCAGAATTCACACTATGGTCTCCTACTTAATCGTTGTGGCAGATGAAAGTGTCCAACTCTGTTATCTCAGTCTTAGTGTCTAGTAACAGCAAAAGAAGCTGCTATGGTTTTTTTTAATTATTTATTTAATCTGTCTGTGTTTTTTTTTTTTCTTTTTTCTTTTTTTCTTTGTCTGAGAGAGATAAGAAACTGTAAGCTATGTGAGGTAACAATGTATTTTAACTCTGTTTCCGGATTTGTATAAACATTAAAGGAATCATCAATATTTTGCCTTGAAGTGTCTGGAAAACAGTTAAAAAGAGTCTCTAGTACATTTCAAGAAAACCTGTTTCCCATAATTAATAACAGGAAGCCGGGTAAACAGACTTTTGCTGACAAATGAAACTGAAACAGTAACATATACATAGAAACATGGGAAAAGAAACAATGTGGCATTGTGTGGTTACGCCAAAGGAGTGGCTGGGTTCAGATATGCTTAAGCAATACTCACATAAAGCTCCACAGTAAAAGATTATTAATTATACATTTCTGACCATTTAAACACATGCCTGTAGAGTGCAATCATTTATACCCCTGCTTAGTATTTGAAAGTGAACTCAGGCTATTTATTATACATTTAACATTTAGGCAGAAAAATCACTATTTTCTGGACTATAGATTTTCCAGACAATCAAGTAAACATGAAAGAAGACAATCTTTCTTTTTTTAAAACATTATTATGAGATTTTTAAAGTTCATTTTAGCTGCACATTTCTGGAAATGAGAACACACAGTTAAGATAATTTTGGTGTGTGTAAGGTTTTTTGTGGGGCAGGATTGCGTATGTATTTATGAGGTCTCAGGCAAACGAAATGCAACAGCCATTAAGTAGACAGATCTCTGGACAACTTGACCCACTTGTGCTTAAAGCTCTGGACAGCACTTCCCCCCGGAAGTCATGTGCCTTTATCTCCCAATTGTATCATCGACTGAGGACTGTCTGATCGCACTACTGACCTTGAAAGCCCCAGGCTGAGGTGCTAGGTGGTGTCTCTGCTTCTCAGAAACATTGAGCTCAATTTTAACATGGGGGGATTTTTCACCGAATTAGTTGCTTAATTTACAGTAGATTTTCAGGGATGAATTGCTTGACTCTTTAAGTGATTCTTTTTTATCACATGCTAAAGGTGATTATTTGAGAACTGTTTAATATAAAACTGAGCTTATTCAGATGTTTATTTCTGCTTTTGCGGAAGAACAGGAGAATAAGCAATGATGGCAGAAGTTAGGAAATATTTTTGTTTTATGATGTGCTATATTGCAAATTAAAGGATGTACTCTGGCTATGCTGGAGTAATAAAAGCACACCTAAACTATGTCATATAGCTAGAATTATGTGCCTTCTTGAGAAGCTTTCTGTAAGTTATGTCTTAACACCAGGAAAATGAAAATGGAAAGTGTCCCGAGTGGCTGGGGCAGCTGTTTTGACCCTGTGTAATATACAGGTGCATACTTGACCCAGAGGCTGAAAAACAAATTTATTTTTTTCTTAGCCACATCTACAGTGGATAGAAATAAGGCAAGGAAGTTATACTTAGAGCCAACTAGGTCCTATTACAAATAAATAACAAGTGTTTCATATTTTATAAATAATGAGTGAAAGAGAAGTACCTATGACACACTTTACCTCTAGAATCTTATATTTAGTGTAGAAGTTGGAACCAACCAAATTAATATCTTGAATTTAAAGAAACAGTTGAATTGGAAAAATTATCAGAGTAGAGCTTTGCTACTTGCAAGAGAAAGTAAAACATTTGCTATGATGTAAAATTTCAAGAAAAATATATAAAAATTTGAAGTGATTAAATTTAATGTGTACTTATTGGGATTTTTGTTAAGTATAGAATGGGCTATATATAATTTATTAGGTATGGATCAGTTATAGGATAATTTTTTAATACAAAATGTAAAAAATCATAAATTCTGAGAAATGTTAATATAATTGTCTTCTGTTAAAACACTGTAGAAAGAAAGTAAAAACTACAAAGTTTGCTATGAGGATGATGCTATTTGTAAACTGATGCTTTGGAGAATATAATTGCCAAAATTTTTAGGTAAAGATCTTCTTGGAAAACTTTTAAATATACACTAGCTTTGAAGTAATAACTCAGTTTATATGGAAACAATGAGGATACATAAATTTTAAAATAATCATTTTCACACACAGACCCATGACCACACTCTATTGTCATGATATTTCAAGTTGTTCTTGGAAATGGTTCATCGTAAGATTGAGGTGATATGAGTTACATTGTTCAGTTGTTTGATCCCAGAGCCACTCACATTCTGGTTATTTCTCAGGTAGGTTAGGTTGAATAGAATCACCAGTGCCTGGAAGGAATAACATCTCCTTTCTTTCACTCCATCAGAGCACAATGCACAAGTCTTTAGATGAACTCAATGGGAAAAATTTGGTGTATTTATTAAGAGAACAATAATGAGCTTTGTACATAATTGTCACAGAGTCAGTGGCACCTTGCTTGCATATAAAATACTAATGTTTTATGCCTTGAAAATGAGATCTGGAAGAACAAAATATTATCGACATGAACCTCAGTATTATCCATGCCACTGAACTTGAACTGATGTGTTGATTAAAAAACTAAAATATATAAAGCAAAGTTCCAAGTTACACTTATGTAAATGTTCCCATAGTAACATCTTTTGGTTCCAGTGGTTTGTGTGTGATGTACAAATTTCACTCTTCTGTTTGCTCATCCTAAAAACATATGTCTGATGGTTTAACTGTCGTACTGCCTTCTAGTTTCTATTTGTTTTTTAGTAACCTGCCTCGGGAAAAATCGAAAATCTGTTTCCTGACTTCTGCCTTCTTTTATTCATTCATTCATTCATTCCTTTGTAAATTTTCTCTAACAGGTATTCTAGAGAGATAAAATACATGGGTATAAAAGGAAGCCTATGTTCATAAATATTCAACAAATACTGATTAAGCGTAAATGTTATCAGAGACTGCTGGACACTGGGAATGAATACCAAGGTGATAAGGAAAATGAATTCCCTGATTTTTTGGAGTATACATTCTCAATAAGGTAATTTCAGAATGTGTTAAGTGTTTTGATGATATAAACAGGGCAGTGGACTAGAGAGCAACTGAAGGGAGCCTGCTCTAGATAGATAGGTCATCCTGGAAGGCTTCTTTGATGAGGTGGTGTTTGGAGGTAAGACTGGAAGGCCAAGATGTGCTAGGCACATGAAGAGCCAGGAAAAGGGGTTTAATCAACAAGAACAAGTACAAAGGCCTTGATGTAGCAGCTGGGCATGTTCAAGGACTGACAGATGTTCTGGGTAGTGGAATGTAAAGACAAAGGGAGGGTGAGGAGTGGTAGGAAATGATGTTGAAATGGGTGAGGTCCAAATCATGCATGGCCTCGTAGTCTATGGCAAGGGGTTCAACCTAATTACTGATCCACATATCTGCTCAAATTTGCCTTGGAATATGCTATTCATTCCATATCATGGTCTTAAAAACTATGTTTAAAATATGAAACTTCTCCTGACAATAGTAGAATAAATATTTATTAATGAATAAAAAAAAAGGAAGCTTGAAAAATTAGTTCTTACTTGCATAGTGAGGTCTGTGTTGTAACACTTTTGGTAGTCCCTATATCTGGTACCTAGTGAATTTCCAACGCAAGATGGGAAATTTCTCTTGTGACTGTCAGATATGAACTGGGCAATCCCCATCTGCAAGGTTTGCTGAAGAGTATTGGGGCAATTCTTTGATAGAGAATTTAGCAGTTTCAATACCTCCTTCCCTGCTCTCTTTTAAGATTTATTGTTATCATCAGACAAAACTGTAAGACTATTCATATTTCCCAAAACAAGGAAGTTCTTTCCAACTCCAACCAGGTTTCTGGAGATCTTTATATCTTGCGTTGCTGTGTGCTCTCAT
>CAUYRT010071596.1:0-26541 GCA_963574885.1 Lepilemur ruficaudatus
CCGCCCCCCCCCCCCCCCGCCCGCTGTTCTGGGCACTCTCCCTCTTGGAGGTTTTCTGGTTCCTAATTGGTCTGGGTTATCCATCTGTTCCTGTCCTAGTGGAATGTTGTTTAAAGGAGCCTGGTGACTTCCCCCTGAGCCTGCTGGCGTCTAGCCAGAGTAGACATATCTAAGCTGTCCAGTAGGGGCAGCTGCATCCAGGCAGCGCCCCTCTGCCCCTAATGGATGTGATTGGATTAATGATGTCAGGAATTGTTTGATGCACTTGTTAAATGACCTTGGGCAAATCACCTGTCTCTGGGCCTCTTGTTTCTCTTCATTAGTTAAGTAGCTTTCTCAAGAAAGCACCGGAAACCTTTTATTCAAACAATATACTAGGTTCATAAGATCAATATATAAAGCAACGGAGGGGGTGCTCTGACTAAGTAGGGAAGGAGGTGGCCAGAAGAGTCTCCCCTCCCTCACGTCACCTCCCACGCCCTCAGTCCATCCGTCCTGTCAGCATCCTGTGCCCCGGGCTGTCGGTGCCCACGGCATCTCCACCACGTTAAGGGATCCATCATTTCTTACTTGCTGTGATGCTAAATTCGGTATGTTCAAATTATTTTTTTTTTAAAAGACACTATGCATTTGGGAAATCTTACATGTTAGATGCATTTTTTAATTTGGGATATGGAAATCAATTTTCTTTCTCTCCTCTCTTCCTCCTTTCCTTCCTCCTTCTCTCTTTCTTTTCACCTTTTTTCTAAACTCTCCCAGAGCCTCCTGTAAGCTGAGCTGGGCCAGTCAGTCTCCCCTGTTCTCTGCTGGGTCCCAGCACGGACGTGTGTTTTAAGCTGGAAGGACCCAAGAAATCATCTAATCTAATGTGTTCATCTTATCTATGGGACACTGAGGTCCGGTGAGGGAAGGAGCACGACTCTGATTCCCAGCTTCCCTGGCACCTCCACACTGTAGGCAGTCTTAACTTTTAAATTCACTGAGGCAGGGGAGGAGTTGTGACATGGAGACAAGGGACTCTTATTCCCTGGGAGCAGGAGGGAAGTCTGGGCATCTTGGGCAATTATGGGAGACTTCTCTGAGCTTTCTTTGGGCCATCAGCCCCCTACCCACTCTCTCATTTGTCCATCCATCCATCCATCCATCCATCATGCATCACAGGCTTGCGTGTCTGAGGCACCGTGCTAGGAGCGCTGGCACCTGCCCTGCCCTCCAGTCTTCTTGTCAGAGGAGACAGCAGCTCAGAAAAAATTATAGTGCAAAGGAGATTGACCTCAACTCCACGGGAGAAGTCCATGCAGTCCCGGGGATCTTAGGAGGGGGAGATAATGACCAGGTTTCAGGGCTTGGATCAGGGTGGGCTGCCTGGAGAAGGTGGCCTTTACACTGGGCTTCGATGATGGAGGATCAACAGGTAAAAGTGGGATGGACCTGCTGGAGATATTGGGGACATGGGAGGGAAAGTGGATGACTCACCTTGGGCAAAACTTCTCTTCCCACACAGTGCGGTGGCCCTGGTCTCGGGAGCTGGGACATGTCTGTGATAGTCTCAGAGGTGCTGGTGCTCTCCAGGGCTTCTCTGTCCCTCTGGGGGTGGCAGTAGGGGAAGCTCCTGAGGCTTGTAACCCACGAGGAGCCAGGAGCTCACTGAGTTGTGCTCAGTGGTGCCTGATGTCCCTTTGTGCAGATTCTGGGTCTCCTGGGCCCCCCATAAAGCTCCCATGGGGTCATTTGAGCCCTCAAAAGCCCTCCCTGCTGCCCGTCTGACCAACCGTCATCCCCTCAAGGGTCCCAGGCAGAAGCTGTAGCACATGTGGGGCCGTGTCCTGCTGCTCAGGCTGTGGCCCAGGTGGGGATGGTGAGGCAGTCAATAAATCCCTGAGGGCCAAGAGCTATTTCTCCCCGGGGCAACTGGGGGCCTCTTAGCCCTTGGCTTCTTAACAGACTTACAGAGACCCCAGATTCAGCCCCCGTCCTGGGGCAGCTCTGACAGATTAGGTGGCCTGTGTGTGGGGGTTTCAGGCTGGACCTGGCAAAGGGATGTCCTCTGCCCTCAAACCACAATCCCTACTCCCGGACTAATTCTAAAATTTCTTCATGGGAATGAGGCAGTTCAAGGAAAGGGGTTCCACAGGCCTGAATTTGCATCTTGATGTCACCACTTGCTAGCTGTGTGGCCTTGTCTAAGCCTCAGTTTCCTCGCCTGTAAAATGGGGATTAAAACCTACCTTATAGGATTGTTGAGGTTTTAAATAAAGTATGCAAAGCCTGAACACAGAGCCAAGCACAAAGTACTTAATTTGAGGGTCAGCCCTGAGGGAACAGGCCTCAGGAGTACTGAGCACTCCCGGAAGAGGAGGAAAAGAAGCAAGGACAGAGAGGTGCCCTTCAGCTCCTGGGGCACAGGCAGAAGGGCTGCAAGGTGGGTGGGTGGGCTGAGGCCCTCCCTGGGCTCCTGGATTATGGCCTCGCCCAACCAATCCTGGCTGAGCCCACCACGTTGCCAGGCAGGCTGGGCCTCAGCCGTCACCCCAAGTGGCAAAGGGTGGGGACACAGGGCCTTCTGGAACCCAGGACCACCCTGGGGTGGTGCTCCAGCAGCAGGAGCTAGGCCTCAGGTGGGCTTAGAAATGGCCTTCACGGGTAGCTCTGAAGACAAGGCAGAGAGTCGCCCCCTTCTGGCTTAGGCTGGGAACTGTATCTCTGTCCTCAGAACGAAGTGTTTGCGTTTTAGGAGCCCTCCTGGGAGGAACCCAGCTTAGGGAACGGATTTATGTGAATCCGGAAGCCCCCATACACTGGACATCTGCCAGTGTAAGAACTTGAGGGAGGGGACCCCAGCCTGGGGCTCCTGAGCAGCGGGCTGATGGGACAGCTGCCACAGTCCCCATGTCCCTGGCACAGCTTTCTGCTCATCAAATGTCTTAAAGCAGGGGGCCAAATGACCCAACCCAGGGGGCCAGGTGACATGGTTGAGTGAGGTGGGCCAGGCGTCCTCGGCAACAGGCAGCGGCGGGTCCGTGGACAGCAGCAGAGCACATGTCCAGTCTGAAGGGGGCAGCGGCCGCTCAGTACCAGCTGGTGTTGCCATGGGGATATGCAGGCTCCGGGTTGCCAGATCTTCAGATATTTTAAAAATAGCTTGAAATCTGGACTTTTGTGTGCAATTTTCCAATTGTGTAGGCGACACCTCCTCCTGTCTCTGGAATCCCTTTGTCTTTTCTGCTTCAACCACCTATGGGGGCCACAGATTCCATCAAGCGATTCCTTGTAGACTAAGGTAGGGTTTCCTTGGGTTTGTCCTCACACTTCCTCCTTGCTGGCCTTCAGGAGTTGTTCATCCAGCAGACACTGATCCAGCACCTGCTGCGGACCAGGCCTTGTGCAGATGAGGGTGTTGGAGACGGAAGGAAGGAAGAAGACACAGAGCATTGCTTTATCTCCCTCATAGACCCATGAGGGAGAATGGAGCGGACAGGAGTCCATGGAGCCCGTGCCAGGTGTCAGGCACCTTGGGGACACTGTCTCACATGCCTCCCCACTGAGATGTCCGATCAGAGCTGTGGTTCCTCCCCGCAGTGCCATCCTGGTGGGGTGGATTTGGCACCACACGGTGCTCGTTCCAAGGCCAGCTGCTTCTCGGCTCCTCAGATGACACCTCCTTAGAGAGGCCTCGCTGGCTGGGCCACACTAGCTCGAGTAGCTTTCTCTATGCCGCTCTATGCTCTTCATAGCACTGTCACTGCCTGAAATCACATACTTGCTTTTTATCTGTCCTCTCCCCTCCAACTGTGCCTTTATGAAGGAGGACATTATTTGCTGCCATCTGGCCTCATGGTACCAGCTCAATGAGTTCACATGCAGCAGATGCACTTCAGGGACACAAATCTAGACTGGAGATTTTCAACCAATGTCCCCAGGGTCTTTAAGATGTCCATGGCAGAGCCTTGCTTTCTGCTGTTCTTTGGGGCCCTGGGACTTCCAGGTCTATTTTCAGGAAGTATTGTTAGCAGAGGTAGTGCTCAGCCCTGGACCCCACTTGCGGGGCCTTAGTTTTCTCACTTGCAACATGGGCAGAATGATACTAGTTCCAACCTTATAGGGTTGTGAGGAGGGTGGGTGTATGTGGTCCTACGAGGTGGTAAGCCCAAACCCTGCCATGGGGCATGGTGGCCCTGCATCCCTGGGTCCTGGCTGGGAGCTTGGAGGTCATTTCATAACCTCCCTCCCACCAAGTAGTGCGTTTATTCTGCCTGCCTTGTTTTCTGCCCATGGCCCTTGCGCAAGCAGGAGAACTAAATGATAAAATGGGCTGAGCCTCCAGGAGCAGATGGAGCGGGAGAGAAGTCACAGATGCAAAGAAGCTTCTCAGAGCCTGGCAGATCCCCACTCGACTGCCCCAGCCTGGTCCTTGGGCTTCACGTCTCTGTCCTGAGGAGGGGGATTGGCAGATGGAGCTTTACCACGGTGAAGGTGGGGGCCAGGCACAGCTGAGCTCCTGCATGTAGCGCACTTGGCAGCGAGGACCGGTTCCATGGTAAAGATGCCAACAGCCAGATACACAAGTGCTTGGACAGGGGCGGGAGGCTGCGGCTAGGAATGGGGCTCGAAGTTTACAGTCGGAGGCATTTGTACCTGCTGAACCCACAGAGCGCAGAGTTGTAGGTGGCTGTCTATCTGGGACAAGGGCACTGGTGGCCCACTCCAGGGCTCTGACTTCATCTTACTGTCATCAGTGTTGTTGATGAAATCCAGAGAAGTAAATTTGATCAGCTATGCAGAGAACCCAAAATTGGGCTAAATGTCCAAGGAGGACAGAATCAGGATCCAAAGCAATGGAGGGTCGAATGTTAAGCCTGCTACTTTCTAGCAATGTCACATCAGACGAGCCACATGAACTTTTTCAGCCCTGGTTTTCCCATCTACAAAATGGGGACAATGCCACAGACACTGCAGTGCTGTGAGGGTTTATGAGACACCTACATACAGCTCCCAGCCCAGGCTATATGTCTGGCACGCAGGAGGCCCTCGTGAATCGGTGGCTACTGCTGTGACGAACACCAGTGTGAGCTCCTTAAGGCCGGGAGACTTGTGTTTCGTTTCTGTATTCCCAGTGCTTGGTATGGCGTGGGCACTGAACAAATGTTTGTCAGATGAATGAACAAGATGAATCTGACAGGGATAAATGTCAGTTCCCGGACTCAGATCCAAAGACCCAGCTGCACAAGGATGCAGCGGGGGAGAAACGACTTAGCAATAGCACATGTGAGAAAAGCCAAGGGACTGAAACCGACGGAAATTCTGGTCAACGTGAAGCGGCTGCCAAAACCAGCCAGGGCTAACCTCAGTGGCATTATTACAGGCCCAGAGCTCAGAAGGAGGGATGCCACGGTGGTCAGATCAGCCTCAAGAGCCACATGCCACTCTGTGTTCCCCCTCCTGGGATGCGGATGAGGTGGGAAGTTGGCCTGAAGACCACCTATGACGAGATATGGCTGCAGAAATCGGGCCACTGAGCGTGGAGAGACTCCCCAGGGCCATGGGCGGCATTCAGATCTTGCCCCTTCTGCTCGGTCTGGACCATCAGTCAACAGCTCTAAGCCTCAGTTTCCCAATCCGTAAAATGTGTAAGCCACAGGTGACCACCTTGCTGTTGGAGAAAGGCCAGAATGGGAGCCTGAGCCTCGCTGGACTCAGTCCCCGCTGCCTCCCACGCCGAGCTCTTCAGCACGGGGCTTGTTCACAGGGAGGACAGCTGGAGGGAAGCCGTGGGTGTCGAGGGGCGTCTGTTTCCATTTTGGGGGTTGGGCCAGAATTACAGGGGCAGCCCCTCTCTGCTCCGACCTCCCCACTTCCTTCCACTTGCGGCCGATCCTATAGTCCGGTCGCTTTCCCGGTGGCCAGCTTCCCTCGCCGCACGTTCCTGCATGTGAGACTGCATGTGCTAAACGCGGGCCCCGGGTTCCTCTTCCTTCCGCAAACCGCCCGGTGCTGCCGCGCGCCCGCCCGGCGGTCCCTGTGCGCCCTCTGGTGGCCACAGGGCCTACTGCGCTGGGCTCCGGGAGGTCTCTGCAGAGCCTCCCAGAGCAGGGTAGGGATCTCCTAGTAGATCATTAAAATTCTCCCTGAACTCCTCCCCTCCCCTGACCATCTCTCCTCTCTCAGTACTTTCTGCCACCTCTCCTGCCCCAAGCTGTCACTCCATGCTCCTTCTGTCTCCATATCTTTGCTCTTGTTAGTTACCCTTCCTTGAACACCGTTCTCTTGATTGTCTTATGTTGCTGGGTTGTCCTTGCCATGGAGATCTCAGCTCAACTGTCACCTTCTCTTCCCTGGGACTTCTCTTTACCATCCACTCCAATGTTGCCTCCCCTACTAGCCTTGCTTCTATCACCTCTATCCTGTTTTCTTTTCTTCACAGCACCTGTTATTATCTGAAATTGTCTTATCTTTAATGAAACTGGCTCATTTGACTGGCTGGAATTTTGTAGGATGCAATACAGGAAATAGTGTTTTTCCTGCCACCATTCTTGTGCAGCAGAATCTGTTGCTTCTCTCTTACCCCTTGTCTTAGTCCATTTTCTGTTGCCATAACAGAATACCATGGACTGGGTAATTTCTAAAGAAAAGAGATTTATTTGGCTCACAGTTCTAGAGGCTGAGAAGTCCAAGAGCATGGCGTTGCATCTGGCAAGGGGCTTAGAGCTATGTCATAAGGCATCACATATCAAGAGAGGGTGAGAGAACGGGACAGTGTGTGAGACACAGAAATAGGGGCAAAACTTATCCTTTTATCATGAGTCTGCTCCTGGGATAACTAACCCACTCCTTTGATAATGGTATTAATCCATTGATAAGGGCAGAGCCCTCATGACCTAAGCACCTCTTAAAGGTCCCACAATGGCAAATAAATTTCAATATGAGTTTGGAGGGGGCATTCAAACCACAGCCTCCTAGAGAATATTTCAGCTAAGTATAGCTTTACCCATTCCTTCAGGTGTTAGATCAATTTCAATTTCAGGCATTACAAGTCCAATTCTTTTAGGAGATGTACATTGAGGGGTGTAAGAGTCATGTGCCATGATATCTGAAGCTTGATTTCACGTGTTTGAGCAAAACTATGTATACACACACAGACACACACATACAGTGTTAATTTTTGAATCTAGGTGGTGAATATATGGGTTTATTGTATTATTCTTTCAACTTCTCTGTGTGTTTGAAAATTCTTATAAAAAGTTGGGCAAAAGGGAAATTGTTTTTGCCAAGTTAAAAAACAAGCCCAGTTCTATCTAAATACAAATATTTATCTCCCATCCAATATAAAGCTTCTCTTATTCAAGCTGACACATGCCCAGCTTTCTGCAGTGGGGAAGGGGCAATAGAGGGGAGGCCAGCTGGTGTGCGGCTGTGTCTTTACTCTCTCGGATTCACCTCCTCTCTGAGTGCTAGCAGCTGCTTCCTGCTCCTTCAGGGCCTGGGAGGGAAGGGAAGGGAGGAAAGGAAAAGGCGAGGGCTTCTCAATTATGCAGTTGTCATCCATGTGGGGTGTACTGGTGGGCTTCCAGGTCCAGGAACTCTGCCCACACCATTCCCTGATGTGAGTGATGCCTGCTCCAGCTGACCTCTCGCACTGCACCCAGTACTCCTGACAAAGCCTCTTTCTGCTGGAGTCGACGTCTGCCTGCAGGTGGCCTGAATCTCACCATGCCCTGCCCAGTGGCAGCAGGGCCAGGCCCTTGAAGATCAGTGGCTCAGCCAGCACCCAGGGCAGTGAGGGTGGAAATGGGGTACCAGGGTCCTCTCTGGCAATCCCTTGACCTACATGAGTGGTCTTGAGTCCCCCTCACTTGGCCTACGGAGGGTGTGTGTGTGTAAACATCTCTCCCTTCTTCTCCTAGGCTGACAACTCTCTAGGAAGAAATTCTCACTCAGAACAGCCTCTTGAATTTCTCAGTCTCTTCTCTGTAGACTGGGGGTAGTGGCAAGCTAAGGGTAAAGGCTTGGTTTTGTTGTCTCATAGTAAGTCTGGCGCAGATGGCTGTGCGCTGTCGCTCTGGGGACATAGCAGAGAGCCTTGAGTGCAGAACGGTCTCATTCAGTGTCCCTTCCCACATAGTCACTTGTTTACAGTCTGCCTTGTTTTCCACGAGGACAGAGACCTCCTTGGCCCCCTTCACCACTGCATCCTGGGCTGAGCGGGAGGGAGGCTCAGTACGTGTTGGAGGAGGGGAGTAGATAGTATTGTGAAGATTGTGATGGGGCATAGGCTCCTCTGCAAAGGGCCGGCACAAACCAGGGAACTGCTCTTGTGGTCCGTCTGCAGGTGAGGTCAGACAAAGGCCAGGGCCCAGGTAGGGCAGGGGCTGGATACACAAATCAAGAGTCCACAGCAAAGAAGCCAGATGGGCTCAGATCCTTGGTCCCACCCCAGGCTCGGCCTCACTCTGGCCCCTCCCACACCCACAGACCAGCCAGATCCAGTCTTAACTTTTGCTGGATTAAGTCAGCTCTACCTAGAGGGTTAACCTGGAAAGGGAAATAGTCCAGAAAGGAGCACATGAACATGCATGTTTGTGCAGGTGTGTGCTTGTGTGTGCATGGTGCCTGTGTATGCGTGTGTGCTTATGTTTGCATGTGCCTATGTGTGTGTGTGGCAGGTGGGCCGAGGTGGGGATTTGAGGAGTGAGTGCTTGCCATGCATGTGTAAGGGAAAACACAAATTAAAAATAAGATAATAAAAGTTTATAGACCTTCTGGCCACATAGTTTAAAAAAAAAAGAAAAAGTCTAATTCTCCCTGTTGGAAAAAAGGGAAGAGATGAAGAGCTGTTCCCCACTCTCTTTTTTCTTAGAGCATTTACTTTAGAAACTTTGTAAGTTTTTTTCTCTGCTTCTTTGAAATATACGTAAATCTTTTCAAAAGCCACACAAACCTTTTCCCAGCTTTACATCCCAGGAATGTGGGAAGCCATCTCTTTGAAACATACCCAGCAAGGAAGTCAGCGCCCCTGTTGCCCAGTTTGTGTGAGAGGCTAGGAGCCCAGCTTCCTCTGGTGCCCGGCTCCAAGTTGCCAGCCTACCTCCTGTCACAAAGATATGAGAAAGGTATGGTTAGCAAACACAGGTGGCCACCATAATTACCAGCTAAATTCCAAATGAACCGCGTGTGACCAGTGGTGTGGCCAAGTCCACATACTTGAGGACCAGTTATGGCTTATTTTGAGAACATGTGTGTAATGGGTGGTTTTCTGTCTGGCTGTGTAAAAGAGTGAGAGCTCTTCCTGTCTTTGCAATCCCTTAGCACATCACGTTCTGGTTTAACGCTTATTCAATAACAAAACTGTTTTCTTTCTCTTCTACTTTTGCAGAGAAATTTTCTGGGTCAGCAGATTTTGTTTTTAATTTGTATTTCCCCAGAAGGTGTCGTGGGCACCCTCCAAAGAGTTTATTTTTTCTTTTTTTGCGCGTGTGTGTCATCTTGTCCATACAAAGAGGTGGCAGCAAGTCCCCTTGGAGCCCCTCTAAGGGTCGGCCCGGGCCCCTGGGACCACTCGGGCCTCCCTGGGTAGGGCCAGCCGTCCTGGAGTCAGCGAGACAGCTTGTCCCAGAAGGAAGTGAGGATTTACAGGGACTGCCGCTGACCGGCGGCGTGGTCCCAGGGAGGGGAGGGCAGTGGTGCGGGACCCAGGAGGCGGCAGAGGCTGGCCGCGCAGGGCCAAGGATAGCAACGGTGTGGACCTGCAGCGGCGAGAGCTGCAGCCTGGAGAGGGTGTGGGAGCCGAGCTCCGCGGGCCCGCAGCCCAGCAGCTCCGCAGCCCCGCCGGGGTGCCGCCTCCGCACCCGAGCCGGGCTGGCTCGACAGCGACGCCGCGTGGCAGCGCGAGGCGACAGCGGCTGCCCTGCCGGCGCGAGCTAGGGAGGCAGCCTGAGAGCCGCGCTCCGGATCCAACAGCCTCTGGGGACAGAGGGATGGTAAGACAGCCCACGCTTGATCAGCCGACTGGAAAAAAACGGGAGCTACCAAGTAACATTTCCCGAACACCAGCGAGTTATAGTGCAACGACATTCCTGAGCCCTCCTTCATCCCGAATGAAGGGTTAGGGTTAGGGTTAGTGTTAGGGTTAGGGTTGGAACGGGCCAGGGGGGTCAGCAGGCCCGCACTCCTGGAGGTTCGAGGGGGAAAATCAGCCTTTTTCTCTTCCCAGTTCTGGTGTCCCCAGGCATTCCTCGACCTCTGGCCATGTCACTCAGATCTCTGCCCATGTGGTCACGTCGTCTCCTCTGTGTTGGTGGACTCTCCCTCTGCCTTACTTAAGTTCAGGAGGACATTTGAAATTGGATTTAGGGCGCACCCAGATAACAAGGATAAGCTCCTCCCCTCAAAACCCTTAACTCGACCACATCTTGTACCACAGAAGGTAATATTCACAGGTGTTGGAGGTTAGGATGTAGACGTGAATTCTTAGGAGCTGCAATTCAGGCCCCTACAAGTGAGCTTGGAAAACTAGATTCACCCAGCTCAATTTTGTACAGGTGCAAGGAGAGAAAGAGCCTGGATGAGTGAGGAAGCAGGGACTACGGAGGGTTCAGGAGGAGGAGGTTGGTGGTCAAGTCCTGGAGAGCTGTTACAACTGTGATCCAGGGACGTTCCTTAATGGGGAGTGAACACAGACCCCAAATGTGTGCTTCAACATTGTGTTGGCTCTGACTCTCAGTCCATTCTCTTAGTTTCCTTATATTTAGAGGAAAATCCAAACTCCAGTCTTCAAAATACACATTCCAGATCCTTCCACAAACTCCGCTTCCTGTGGAACATCCCTCTATTCGTTATTACTGTGTAACAAATTATCCCCCAACTTAGTGACTTAAAACAGCACCTACGTGTGGGCTCTCGGTTTCTGAAGGTCAGGATTCTGGACCTAGCTTAGCTGGATGCGTCTGGCTCAGGCTTTCTCATGAGGTTGCAGTCAAGCTGGTGACTAGGGCCGAGGCCCTATCTGAAGGCTCTTTTGGGGTCAGGGGATCCAATTCCATGTGGTTGTTGCCAGGCCTTGGTCCCTCACCATATGGGACCCTCCATGTGGCTACTGCATAACATGGCAGCTGGCTCCCTGTAGAGTGCTCGATCAGAGAGAGAGAGAGAGAGGCACTCAAGATGGAAGCCACAGTCCTTTTATAACCTAATCTCAGAAGGGACAGCTTGTCACTTTTGCTGCTTTATATTTGTTAGAAGCAAGTTAATAAGTGCAGCCCACACTTAAGAGGGAGGAACTGCACGGAGGTCTCCGTGCCAGGAGGTGGGGATCGCTGGGGGCATCTTAGAAGATGCCGACCACAGCCTCCAAAATCTAATGGGCATGAAAGGACTGAATTACCTTTAAGGTTAATTGTGGATCTGCTTCCTAACTTATGATAATTTATGAAAATAAACCCAAACATCTTAAAACTAACGTTTATGTTCCTGAATCATGAATAAAACCCACAACAATGCCTCAGTAGCATTTTGAGTTGAGATCGCATTACCACCTCCTCCCTTTGTTTCTCTGGACGAAGAAGGGCTTGGAGACATTACTGATGTTTCTGGAGTAAACTTGGCAGTGAGTCAGCATTGCAACCCAGGTCTACTCAGTTCCACAGCCTAGGTGTGCCGTGCTTCCTGAGTGGACCGCAGATTTCATGAGGGACTTGCGACTGTGTGTTAGTTCTCAGCCTCTTCACTCGGTTGACTCCAGGTTAGTTTCCTAGGGCTGCTGACACAATGTCCTCCAAACTCTGTGCCTTAAAACAACAGAACAGTATTGCTCACAGTTTTGGAAGCTAAAAGTCCAAAATCAAGGTGTTGGCAGGGTGGGCTCCCTCTGAGGGAGAATCTGTCCCATGCCTCTCTCCTCACTTCTGATAACCCCAGACATTCCCTGGCTCGCAGATGTATCACTCCAACATCCCTCTTCACATGGCATTCTCCTTGTGCGTCTGTGTCTTCTTGTAAGGACACTGGTCATACTGGATTAAGGACCCACTTTACTCCAGTATGACCTTATCCTAGCTAATAACATCTGCAACAACCCTGTTGCTAAATATTAATATATCACCTTCTGGGGTACCAGGGAATTCCAGTGTGGTTCAAAGCTCTGCGCAGTCTGGCCCCTGTTTGTCTTTATCTGACACCGCTCGTGTTGATTCATTTCTTACTTGTTACTGTCTTTTCCTTCTCCTGCTCTGGCCCCTCTTCCCTGGCTTAGAGTGTACATCTTTGAGAGCAGGGACCTTGTTTGTCTTGATCACCAGAGACAGAGCCGTGCCTGGCACTCTGTGGGTGCTCAGTCAATATGTTTACAATGCAAATGACAGATATAGAAATTGAGGCAAGGAACCTTGTTTATTTTGCACTCAGTTCTGATTTCAACTTTCAGTCCTTTTCATTAAAGAAGTGGTGAGAGTCCTAAGCCAGGTGATGGAGAGAATGATCGGGATTTCTCCTCTTCTGGGCTCTGTAGATATCCTTTTGGGCGTCCCGATATTGTTCTTGTCACACACTGACCCCCGTGCCTTGGTGGACTTTTCACAGGTTGCTCTCTGCCTTGCCAATGCAATTACTCAATGATCCTGTCAAGTACCAGATAATTCCACTAGAGGGCAGTAGATGACGAAGTTAAGAGTGTTCCAATCTCTTCTCTTTCAGGTGAGTGGAATGCAGACAGGAGAGCGAATCATTTTGGACCATGAGGATGTGAAGGCAACACCCTAGGGATGGCAGCAGAGCAAGCTGGACCATATGGCCATTTAATACACGATGGTTAAGAATTTGGCGCCCCCACCTCCCTTTCCCCCACTTGAAGGTCAGGCTGCGAGGTCCAAAGGGGAAGGGAAGGGAGGTCGCACACGTTACTTCTGCCCACACCCCATTGTCCAGAAAATACTGTTTGCTGAGGAGTCACATGGCCACACTTCCCTGCGAGAGAGGCATGAAATGCAGTCTTTTTTTCTGGGTGGCCAAAAATCTACTATGGAAGAATGGAAAAATGGATATTGGAAGTTAACTGGCAGTTTCTGCCACACATCCTTAAACCAGCTGAGATTAAATAATCTGGGCTATAAATTAACTGACCTAATTAGGGCTGGGGACTTCGAGGTGATTCGGACCCAAGCCACTGGTCATTAGGCTTCACTTCCTTCTTCCTTTGTAGTTAAACCTAATTCATTACATCAAGTAGACTTTTGGATTTTACAACCTGTAGCCTCCTCCAGTGATGGTCTTTTAGAACCATTTTGGCTGGGGTATTAGCATTATGATTATGCTGAACCGGTCTGTTAGCATTATTAAAAACATTTGTTTGTCTTATTAGCCTCTTATTATATTTAGTAGGGCCATCTGGAAGTTTCATCTGCTAGGACATGAGTGATGAAGTCTGCATGGTCAGTATTCTTTTTACACTTCGCTGACGAATCACATTGGAACACACTGTTGACACCCTCCCCCTCGAACTTGGACGTTCTGTGTGGCTACCAGCGCTGGTTCAACACCGGAGCTCTGACCCACCTGATTTATGTTGATGCTGATTAGTCCTTCCTGTTCTTCATACACTTCCTACTTTTTCCAGGCTATTTGGTTTACATCCTTCCTTACATTCGCAAATGGAATAAATGCATATTATGTAAGACAGACATAATAATTAATGGAAGAAACAGAAAGCTCAAGTATATGAATATTCTTTTACTTGTTAAACTTAACAAAAATTAATCATTCGCTTTTTTTTTTTGTATTTTAACTCCCTGTTTTTTACACTTTATATTAACTTTTCTCTTTTGAACGTTATTATAATATGAATTCTTGGAATTTCACACACTCAGCTTTTTCAATTAACTACCCTCTCCCTTTGTTCTTTCCATCCCCTCTCTCCTTATGCTTCTCCCTGAAGCTAAATTATTTCAACGCTGCAAAAGGGTGCCCCTGTAAATTGGCTTCCTGGTCCTTTAAAAATTGTCTTATTTTTGACAGCGTCATTGCTTTCTGGCAACAATAGGCTCATCTTGGATTTTTCCTGTTTCTAAACTTAATGTTAACTTCCTCCAATAAACCTTGGTTCCTTCTGTGAAGAAAAGTATTCCTGATTAAACCTGGGGCTTGGGGGTGTAGCATGGATGTCTGTGGTGGGCAAAAGTGCTGCTGCTGTTGGGCTACTTTTAGTGATCAAGCTGGAAAAGATCTTTTTTTCTTTTTAAAAATTTCGATAGATTTAGGGGATACAAGTGCCATTTGTTACATGGGTGAATTGTATAGTGATGAAGTCAGGGCTTTTAGTGTGCCTGTCACTCGCATAGTGTACATTGTGTCCAACAGATAAATTTTTGATCCCTCACCCCCCTCACCCTTTCCCCTTGTTAGTTTCCGGTGTCCATTATACCAATTTGTATGACCATATATGCCCATCATTTAGCTCCCACCTATAAATGAGAACATGTGGTATTTGTTTTTGAATTCCTGAGATACTTTACTTAGGATAATAGTCTTCAGTTCCATTCAAGTTGCTGCAAAAGACATTATTTCATTCCTTTTTATGGCTGAGTAATACTTTACAGCTGTGGTCCCCAACCCCTGGTCCATGGCCGGGTACTGGTCTGTGGCCTGTTAGGACCTGGGCTGTGCATCATTGCCCGAGCTCCACCCCCCGCATCCCTCCATGGAAAAATTGTCTTCCATGAAACCAGTCCCTGGTGCGGAAAAGGTTGGGGACCAGTGCTCTATGGTACCTATATACACCACATTCTCTTTATCCACTCATGAGTTATCAGTTGATGGATACTTACGTTGACTCCAAGATATTTCTTTTTTTTTCATAGGCAGTCAAGCTTGTACAAGGTATTTCTTTTTTAAGGTTAGGAACTCATATAGTGTTTATCTTTTGTGATATGCTTACAAAGTGGTCAGTTGTTCAAAATATTTGAAGGCTTCTTCAATTTTCTAAATGGCTTCTCTTGATCCTTCCTGTTGAAAATACTGTCTTGAAATGCCTGATGTTTCCTCAACCAGGCTGATATTATCTTAATTTTTAACTTTGTTAGGTTCTCATTGGCTTTGCCACTGATTTGGTCAATTCTCCAACATAATTTAATTTAAAATTTTACTTTGCAATTGTCAAGTATGGTATTTATATTGTATTGATAGGTATAATGGGACATTCAGGAAGAGATGGACACAAAAACACAGACAACATATATTCTACAGTGAACATTGCTTTTTTCTGCCACTTTGCATCCATTCAGATTTCCAGAACCTTAATTCCAGTTTCCTTCTGGGAAGTCACTCTCTTTCCCACTCTTGGTCCATGTGTTTCCTGAAGTGTTGACTTCATGGCTGGCTCAGAGGTCCAAGCCAATCACATTTCTATGACTACAATGTTTGGTTCATTGATAGGAATCGACCAAATCAGAGCCAGTGAGATGTAATGAAAATTGGGCTAGCAATTTTGGGTAAAATACTCGGTCTTTGGAACTTGAAAGCATGCATTTCCAGAAGATGTTGGCAGACATAGTAATTATAAAGAGAAATCTTGATGAGGATGGCACCAATACCAGGGAAGGAAAGCCAAGAAATAGAGAAACTGAGTCGTACATCACCAGCACCCTGGAGCAGCTGGGCTAGAAGATCTGAAGTTTTATTTTTATGTCCTGTCATTGCCTAGTTTTGGTTTTGGGTTTAAGGTATCCTCAAAAAGTGGTTTCTCAACTTTTACTATATTCTGAAAGTTTGTTTGCCTAATATGGGAAATACATCTGGGCCTAGTAGTTATTCAGAGAAGTATAGTTTTTTTAAAAATTATACTTTATTAAGAATTAATTACGTCATACAAGTAATGTGTGCTTGTAGCACTTGAAATAATTAAGAATGTTTAAATATAAAGTTAATATTTTGGGGGAAGATAATTTTTTGATTATTTCATTTTCCCCCCTAATTTATGTTTTTCTCAAGTTTAAAACAAAGTTGGGCCGGGCATGGTGGCCCACACCTGTAATCCTAGCACTCTGGGAAGCCGAGGCGGGAGGATCGCTTGAGGTCAGGAGTTCGAGACTAGCCTGAGCAAAAGTGAGGCCCCATCTCTACTAAAAATAGAAAGAAATTATCTGGACAACTAAAAATATATAGAGAGAAAATTAGCCAGGCATGGTGGCGCATGCCTGTAGTCCCAGCTACTAGGGAGGCTGAGGCAGGAGGATTGCTTGATCCCAGGAGTTTGAGGTTGCTGTGAGCTAGGCTGACGCCACGGCACTCTAGCCCGGGCAACAGAGCCAGACTCTGTCTCCAAAACAGCAGCAGCAACAACAACAACAAACAAAGTTGCACATCATATTCTTTTATAATTTAAAAAATATCCTCCTTATCTACAATTGTACCTTCCTCCTCATTCCATAGTTATAGCCCCTGTTTTGATTCTGATGTTGTTTATTTAGGGCTCTTTAATTTATCTTGATCATGCTTGCTAGAAGTTTGTCCATTTTATTGTTTATTTATTTTTTTTCAGAGACCAGGCTGATGATCACCTTTATTTTTCTTAGTTTTTGAAAAATTAATGTTTACTTTTAGCTCCTTTCCTTCTCCTTTCTTTTGTTATCTCATCTCTGTGTGTTTGAAAAAAGATATGCGTTCTCTGTTGGCATGCTTGTGTCAAATGCATCTGCTTGGCCATAACTGAATAATAATAATAAAGAAGATGATAATGATAATGAAATAATTATAATAATGGGTTTATATTGTTATTTTTCTTCTGAGCATGGCTTTGCCTGGGTTCCACAATCATTCATTCAAGAGCTATTTATTGAGTACCTACTATACGCTAAGCACTCTTCTGGGCTTTTAGGACACAGAAGTAAACAAATCAGGTAAAAGTCCCTGCCCTCATGGAGTTTGTACCGTAAGATAGGTTTTAAAAATTAAATTAATTAGTTAATTATTTTTATAAATTTCTATAGATTTAGGGGGTTCAACTGGTTTTTGTTATATGGATGTGTTGTTTAGTGGTGAAGTCTGGGCTATAGTTTTTTGACTTTTTAATAATGGCTGTTCTGACTGGGGTAAGGTGGTGTCTCATTGTGGTTTTTTTCTTTTTTTCCAAAAGGATTGTTTTTATTTATACAGAGTCCTACCACTTCACAGAAGTAGGAGGAGTGGGAGAGTTTCCTTTCTCAATCCAGGGGCCTCCGTAATGTTGATTTGTTGTTGCCAAACACACAGGCAAGTGGCATCATGGATTTGGTAAACTAGTAACAATGTTTAATCTCTCTCTGCTAGAGCAACAAGGTGAGCATCAATCTCTGCTTCTGTAAGAATCCTGACTTTAGGATTTTCAACTGTAACAACTCCAACTTCTATTTCTGAAGGTTTGTAATCAATTGATAGAACAGTAGACAGGCATGTAATTGCAGTTTCTACTGTCTGTTCAAATGTCCAGTCAAATTTCTTCTTCACTTTTTTTTCAAGGAAGCTGGTTGACTTAGTTTGTTTAACTCCTGCTGCAGTGGCTTTAAATCCACAGGAGTAACCTGCAGGATGACACTTGTACACCTGAGGGCCTTGCTCTTCATCTATACCAATTAAAATCATACAGCAACCAAGAGGCCTCGTTTCAGCATTCTGTGTGTAGACCTGAGAAATGTCAGCCATTCTTTTACACAGCATGTCCGCAGGAATCTCATAGCCATACTTGTATTTCCAATTAGCTGCCTCATAGCATGCCCTCTGTACCTGGGACCTGCTGTCAGCTGTCATTCCTGTCATCACACAGCCAATGTTTTCGGTTATCTTGAATAAGTGAGTCCCTGTGCTTGGATCCAATAACTTATCAGATACTTTCTTCTGTGTAACAATTACTGCACAGCCTTTCCCTCTGACAGCTACTGATGTAAGACCACCCTGGTTAATAGCTTTAAAAGCATATTCTACTTGGTAGAGCAGGCCATCGGGTGAAAAAATGGTAATGTGGTGATCAAAACCGGCGCTGGAACCACAGGACATATTGGTGCCCCACTTTAAGCACAGTATCTGGGCCCCGTAGCTCCTGGACCTCCTTGTGGCTTTAATTTGTAGTTCCCTGATGATGAGTGATGTTAAGCATTCTTTCATGTATTTTTTGGACATTTGTATATCTTCTTTTGAAAAATGTATGTTCATTTCATATGCTCATTTTTAATGACGTTATTTGTTTTGTTTCTTGTTGATTTGTTTGAGTTCTTTGTAGATTCAGGATATTAGTCCTTTATTGGATGAATAGTTTGTGAATCTCTTCTCCCATTCTGTACGTTGTCTATTTACTCTGTTGATTATTTCTTTTACTGTGCAGAACCTTTTGATTTAATTAAGTCCTATTTATTTATTTTTGTTTTTGTTGTATTTGCTTTTGGGATCTTAGTCATACGTTCTTTGCCTAGGCCAATGTCCAGAAGAGTTTTTCCAAGATTTTTGTCTAGAATTTTTATGGTGTCAGGTATTACATTCAAGTCTTTAATCCATCTTGAGTTTATTTTTGTATATGGTGAGAGATAGGGATACAGTTTCATTTTTCTGCACGTGGCTCTCCAATTTTCCCAGAACCATTTACCTCCTTTCCCCACTGTATATTTTTGTCTGGTTTTGTCATAGATCACTTAGTTGTAAGTATATGGTTTTATTTCTGGGGTCTTCTATCCTGTTCCATTTATCTATGTGTCTATTTTATGTTACTACCAGTCTGTTTTGGTTACTGTAGTGTTAGGGTATATATATTGGTTTTCTCCACGGTTCCTGGCTCATAACTCCCATAGTCCGTGTTACAATGTTGGGGTTCTTCAGGCCTCAGGAGCAGCTTCATGAGGTAGAATCTCTCTCTCTGACCTTATCCTGTCCTCCTTTCACCTGCCCAAGCCAGAAAGCAGCCTGATGACTACATTGCCCTTCCTCCCATAGATACGGATGCATAAAATTGAGAGTGGGGAATACGTAACAGAGAAAAAGGCCTGAAGAAAAAGAAACATTTTCTGTCTCTTTAAAACTTCCCCCACTGTTTTTGGGAACTGCAGCCTGGTCTGCATCCCTGAGGCAGGTTAAGCCCTTTGTTAAAAGAGATAACTCAGTCATCCCAGGCAGCACCAGCATCCCAGGTGGGTGGCTGGCAGAGGTCACAGACTTTGTCTTTGGTAGAGATGAGACAATTAGAATAGCTAACCACAAAAGCTTAGAACTGAGGGGCCTTACCTTGAAAAGCTCTGTATTTCTGCTTATGTGCAGGAAAATTTGGAGTTTGAGATAAGAAGGTCTACCATTTTTCCTCCTTTGCCAACAAAGTAATAAACTTCCCTTTCCTTCTCCTCAAACTGCTTGTTCGCATTCTTCTGATGCAGCCTCGAGTATAAGTGCTGAGTTTTCAGTAACAATATTTTTTATCTTGTTTTTATTTTATTAGATATAGTAAGTATAATTGTTTTTGATCATATGTCTGGTAATTCCAACATTTGAACATTTTTTGCAGGTCTGTTTCTACCCTCTGTTGTTTCTGCTGATTCTCACTCGTTATACCTTATTTGATATTGTCTTTGTTTCATTGACTGTTTATTGTCCTTAAGAAACCATTTATTGTTGGAATGTAAGAGTCACTAAAGGTACTGACGTTTTATTTTCTAAAACTCCTTCCTCTGGTGATATCAGGTTAATAAAAATCCTTTGGAGCAAGGCCCAACTACTACAAATAAGACATACAGGTATATAAGTCAGTAATTGTACACCTACCTATGTTTTACCATAGCTAAATCCTTCATGAAATACTCAGCTGATTCTTCTCTGAGAGACACAGTATTTTTTATTTGGCCTAAAAGGAGGGGTGAAGAGAACTGCTGCATTGTTACTTTCAATTCATTGTGCAAGGAAGAACCTTACAAGTTATGCTTCTCTGTCACCGGGAGAACTATGGATGATACTGGACTTGGACTAGAACCTTACTCCTCAAAGTGTGGTCTAGGGATCAACAGCAGCAGCAGCACCTGGGAGCTCTTAGAAACTCAAAATCCTAGGCCCATCCACATACTTACTGAATCGGAATCTGCATTTTAACATCATCGAATGATTCATATGAACATTAAGATTTGAGAAGCATTGGTCTAGAACATATTAGCTCTTAGAATAAGACTGTAATTACATCATTTGGGAGGACAAGAAAATAGCCAGAGTCCTGGTATCAGACTTACTGAATTCTTCTCTCATAAAACCCTGATCACTGTGCCAGATCAGAAATGAAATCTGAATCTAAAAAGGAGATTTGGTTGTTTCCCATACAATCACAGGCAGATTAACTCTTAGGCTTCCATATAATAGGTTAAGACAAGGTGACACCAAGTATTCCAATATGACTGCAGCAGATGGCTAGCAGTTCAGATCAACCTTGTCCCTAGGAGCTTGGTGAGAAGAGCTAAAAACATTGTAACTTAAGGTATGTGCTTTGCTTTTGTTATCAATGCTCCTGGCATGCCCCCGGGACCATGTGAGTGAGAGAGAGCTCTGATTACAGCAGCAAGAGAACAAGTCACCAAAAAAAGCTTCTGGCATTGGCTGCAGGAAATTTTAATACGGAATGAATCATGCCAAGACATGCAGAACCCTGGACAGTCTGATAGTTCAGCCTTTCTTGAAAGTGAAGTATCTAGGGAATAAGCTAAGGAGGACACTAATGATAATGGTAAAGTTTTTCTCTATTCTCCTGAAAAAATCCTCTATGACCCCTACTTTCATGCTCTATTCAGTAAAAAAAATTCTGAAGTTAATGGGCTCATCCTCATTAGAAATGGGGAGAGTGAGACATAGTGACCTCAGTATCCACCTCAGAAAGGTCATTAAAATATTTTTCTAGCCACACAGAGTACTCCCCATAAAAATTATTCTGGGAAATGTAATTTTCTCTATTTTCTCATGTTTCCAGTTATGTTTTAGTGATCATTATAAACTATTGGCCACAGCAACTGCTCAAATGATCCAGAATTCATCTGTTTCTGGTTAATGATATTTACATTTTAGGAAATTTCCTAAAATGCATCTCTAAGAATTTGAAATGGGTTATCCTCAGAATAAAACATCAGATGTAATAATTATCTGTAGTACTTAACTGAGAAATTTCTATAAATATGACTAACACATTTGGGAACACTTGAGTATTACTCAAGAGGATCCAGGAAAAACTTAAGGGGACTGGATTGGATAAGGTTGTAACATGAAAAAGTGAAAATTGAATGTTTCAACCTATTTCCTGTTTGGAGAAAGACCGTTATAAAGGATAGGGCAGATCAGCCAATGAAAAGAGGAATTGAGACTTTCTAGGACAGAAGCCAGCACTGCAGTATCTATCTCAGCCTGTCTTTGGAAGAAGTCTTGGCTCAGCAGAGTCCAGCAATGATTTTTTCCAACAAATGAGGAGGCCTTAAGTTGCCATAGCTGAGAGACTCTTCTTAAAACTATCCAACTCCTCTTATTCTGATTCCATGTATAATACAATCTTTTAATAATTTTATCTCCACACAGCTTTCCCATAAGGAGATAATGCACTGCTCAGGCCTATCTGAGATTTCCAGGGCACTTGACTTTTGTATATCTCATTAGCATTCATATATTTGATTCTGGTATAGTTAAATCACATTATGGGAGGAGCCTAGTAACTATAAATTTGGCTTCAGAAATAGATCCTCTCTCAACAAAATAAGAAAATTAATTTTATGAGCCTGCTTGGGGTGAATTTACTAAAGTATGTGTTACCTTGTGATGTAGTTTGGATATTTGTCCCTTCCAAATATCATGTTGAAATTGATCCCCAATGTTGGAGGTGGGGCCTGGTGGGAGGAGTTTGGGTCATGGGGATGGATTCCCTCATGAATGGCTTGATGCCATCCCTGTAGTAATGAGTGAGTTCTTGCTCTATTAATTCACACAAGAACCAATTGTTTAAAAGCGTGGCATCTCTACCCTCCCTCGTTCTTCCTCTCTTGCCATGTGACATGTTTACTCCTCCTCCTTCCACCATGATTGGAAGCTCTGGAAGCCCTCACCAGAAGCAGATGATAATGCCATGCTTCTTATACAGCCTGCAGAGCCATGAGCCAAAGAAACCTCTTTTCTTTATAAGTTACCCAGCCTCAGGTATTTCCTTTATAGGAATGCACAGGGACTAAGGCACCTTGTTAATGAATATATGGCACCATTTCCTTCCTTAGGACAGCCCCTGTCTCCTGAGGCTTTCCTCAAAATGGAGGAGGAAGTCATTAGGGACAAGGCAGTTCCAATGATAGAACAATTCAGAGAACAATTTAATGTAGGTGGTATTTGGTTGGCATAGATAGAATTGGTCAAAGCTTCTTGTTTGCACCACTTTTGGGGAGTGAATGAGAAAGAAAGGTCCTTGCTTATCTTTCCATTGGTTTAAGAAGATAAGCATTTTTCCTCCTTTGCAAAGCCACGTCCCACGGTGTGCTTCCTAATGTATCCCACTACCGCCTTTGTGATGCACCCTCACTCCTTCTCTGCCCCTACCTTTCTTCTTAGTCCTTTCCCTTGGCTTATAAACATCCTTAAGACCATTTTGTTCTAAAAACAAAATAAAAATCACCATATAGATATACTTTGAACCTTTTCCCCCATTTCTCACTCAAACTTAATTAGAATATTAGCTTATGCCTTCCATCAGTTAACCTAGAAATGCCTAACCCTAGAAAAATCTTGCCTTAAGAATAGCTCTAAAGTCAGGGATACTCAAGATGCACTCTAAAAAGACTAACTCCATGGCTGGGCCCGGTGGCTCATGCCTGTAATCCTAGCACTCTGGGAGGCCGAGGTGGGAGGATCGCTCAAGGTCAGGAGTTCGAAATCAGCCTGAGCAAGAGTGAGACCCCATCTCTACTAAAAATAGAAAGAAATTAATTGGCCAACTAAAAAAAAATATATAAAAAAATTAACAGGGCATGGTGGCACATGCCTGTAGTCCCAGCTACTTGGGAGGCTGAGGCAGAAGGATTGCTTGGGCCCTGGAATGTGAGGTTGCTGTGAGCTAGGCTGATGCCATGGCACTCTAGCCCGGGCAACACAGTGAGACTCTGTCTCAAAAAAATAAAAAAATAAAAAATAAGACTAACTCCAAGCCTTAATAAGATAATAAGATCAAGCTGAGCCACCAGTCAATTAATTACCATTGGAACAAAATTCAGCATGCTCTATACAATCAAAAGTTTGTTCCTTAGCAAGTTAAACATAGAATCACTATAGGACCCAGCAATTCCACTGCTAGGTATATACTCAAAAGAATTGAAAACATGTGTTCAAATAAAAACTTGTGCCCAAATATTCATATTAGCACTATTAATATAGCCAAAAAGTGGGAACTACCCACTTTTTGTGGGCAGTATCCATCAACAGATGAATGAATAAACAAAATATGGTATATCCATAGAATGGAATATTATTCAGCCATAAAAAGAATGTAATACCAATGCATTCTACAACATAGATGAACCTCTAAAACATTCTGCTAAGTGAAAGAAGCCAGACACAAAAGACTACATAGTGTATAATTCCGTTTATATAAAATATTCAGTACAGGCAAATCCTTAGGAACAGAAAGCATATTAGTGGTTGCTAGGGGCTGGAGGAGAGTGGTGAAGAAATGAGGAGTTACTGCTTAATGTGTACAGGGACCCCATTTGGGGTGATGAAAAAGTTCTAGGATTGGATAATGATGATGGTGCCACAATATTGCAATTGCACTGAATGCCACAGAATTGTACATTTAAAAATGGTTAAAATGGTATCTTTCATATTATGTGTACTTTTCCACAATTCAACAGAATTACTAGACATGTGAAGTAGGAAAATGTTAATGATAACCAAGAGGGAAAAAAAATCAATAGAAGCAACAAAAATTTTAGAATTAGCAGAAAATGATTTTAAAATGGCTATTAAGCATGTGTTTAAGGAGTTAAAGGTAAAGATGAAAATCATAAGTAAAAAGATAGATATCAACCAAGAAATGAAAACAATGATTAAAAAAAGAACTAAATGGCAATTATACAATTTCAAATACAATTTACAAAATGAAAATTTTACAGGATCGACCTAACAACAGATTCGACACTGTGGAAGAAAAGCTCACTGAATTTGAAGACATGTCAATAGCAACAAAGAAAAAAAAGACTAGAAAAAAGATAACAGAACCACAGTGACCTATGAAATAACAAGAAGTCTAACACACATTAAAATGATTTCCCAGAAAGAAGAAAAAAATATTTCAAGTAATAATGGGCAACATTTTTCCTAATTTGAAGAAAACAACAGTTTTCTGGGTCACTTGGTAATTCTCTGTTTAACTTACTGCAGAATCACTGGTTTCCACAGTAGCTGCACCATTTTACATTCCCACCAGAGGTATATGAGATTTCTAATTTCTCCATATCTTTGCCAACATTTGTTATTTTTCTTTTTCTTTATTATAGCCATCCTAGTGGGTATGAAGTGATATCTTATTGTAGTTTTAATTTTCATTTCCTTAATAACTAATGATGTTGAACATTTTTTTCATGTGTTTTTTGGCCATTTGTATATCTCATTTGGAGAAATGGCTATTCAAGTCTTTTGCCCACTTTTAAATAGGGTTGCTTATCTTTTTGTCCTTGAATTGCAAGAATTCTTTACATATTCTGGATACCAATCCTTATCAGACATATAGTTTGCAAATATTTTTCTCTAATTCTGTAGGTTGGCCTTTCACTTTCTTAATAGTGTTTTTGATAAGAACATGTGAGAAGTTTTCAATTTTGATGCAGTTCGATTTATCTATTTTTCTTTTGTGGCTTGTACTTTTGTTGTCATCCTTAAGAACCTATAGTAAAATCCAAGGTTATAAAGAGTTACACCCGTGTTTCCTTCTAAGAGTTTTATAATTTTTAGCTGTTTACATTTAGAGTTTGATTCATTTTGAGTTAATTTTTATATATGGTGTGGGGTAAGGGTCCAACTTCATTCCTTTGCATGTGGACACTCAGTTGTCACAGCACCATTTATAGTTTATGTTGAAGAGACTATTATTCCCCTATTGAACAGTTTTGTCAAAAATCAAATTGATCAGACGAGGTTCAGTGGCTCATGTCTGTAATCCTAGCACTCGGCAAGGCCAAGGCAAGAAGATTGCTTGAGGCCAGAAGTTTGAGACCAGCCTGGGCAATAGTGAGACCAATCTCTACAAAAAAATAGAAAACTAGAAAAATTAGCTGGTGTGGTGGTGTACACCCACAGTGCCAGCTATTTGGGAGGCTGAGGCAGGAGGATCACTTGAGCCCAGAAGTTTGAGGTTGCAGTGAGCTATGATGACACCACTGCACTCTAGCCTGGGCAAAAGAACAAGACTCTGTCTCAAAAAAAATCAATTGATCATAAATGTATGTTTATTTTTCAACTTGCAACTCTATTCCCATTGGTCTTTGTGTCCATTCTTATGCCAGTACCACACTGTTTTGATTACTATAGCTTTGTATTATAGTAAGTTTTGAAATCAGAAAGTGTGAGTCCTCCAACTTTGCTATTCTTTTTCAAGATTGTTTTTGTTATTCAGGGTTCCTTACAATTCCATATGAATTTTAGGATCCACATTTCATCTCTACATAAAAGCCCACTAGATTTTGATAAGAATTCCATTGAATCTGTAGTTTTCTTTGTCATCTTCACCAGATTCAGTCGGCCAATATATGACCATGAGATATCTTTCCATGTGCTTATATCTTTATATTTTTTCCTCAATGCTTGGTAATTTTCAGGGTACAAGTTTTGCACCTCATTGTTAAATTTATTCCTAAGTATCTTATTTTTCTTGATGCTTTTGTGGATGTAATTATTGTGGATTAATTTCATTTTCAGATTGTTCATTACTAGTGTATAAAACTATGACTGATTTGTGTGTTGATCTTGTATCCTGCAACTTTGCTGAATTTGCTTATTAGTGCTTTCATTTTTTTTGATGTGGATTCTTTAGAGTTTTCTATGTATGAGATTATGTCATCTGCAAACATAGATAGTTTTGATTCTTCCTTTTTAATTTGGATGCCTTTTATTTATTTTTTTAATTAATCTGGCTAGAACATCCAGTACAATGTTGAATATATCTGGAAAAAAACAAGCATCCTTGTCTTCTTTCTGATTTTAGGAGAGGAAAGCTTTCAGTCTTTCACTGTTGAGTTTGGGGTTAGTTGTGGTTTTTTCATAAACTCCTTTTATCATGTTGAGGAAATTTCCTTCTATTCCTAGTGTCTTTATCATGAAAGTTTGCTGGATTTTGTAAAATGCCTTTTCTGCATCCATTGAGATGATCATGTAGTATCTTTTTTTTAAAAAAAAAAATTTAGCCGGGCGCGGTGGCTCACGCCTGTAATCCTAGCACTCTGGGAGGCCGAGGCGGGCGGATTGCTCAAGGTCAGGAGTTCGAGACCAGCCTAAGCAAGAGCGAGACCCTGTCTCTACTAATAATAGAAAGAAATTAATTGGCCAACTAAA